>VYZW01032022.1:50094-72334 GCA_013401315.1 Balaeniceps rex
CCGTGGTGCCCCGCGGGCACCCTGCCCCGTCCCCTCCTGGGCCTCCCCCTCTGCAGCCCCCCCCAACAGTCTTTTTGTTTCGTGCGGGTGTGCAGCCAAGCACCCGGCCCCACACGTGTCCCTCGGAGTCCCTGCGGTCCCCCAGTGGTTCACCACGATCCCCTGTGACCCTAGGGGCTGCTGCCCACGCTGGTGTGGACTGGGCTGTGGGGACCCCCCGTGAGGGGACCCCGAGGTAGCAGGCTCACCTGGACCCACCACCCTTCTCCCCTTTGCATTTCTGCTTCTCTGGGGGACCTTCCTGCACCCTCTCCCTCCTGATCCTCTTCCCATGCCTCTTTTCGCCCACCCTGGTTGTCATTCCCACTTCTCTCAGCTTCTCTTGCTGCTTTGCCCCCCAGTCTGTCCATCTCTCATGAAGCCTCTTGAGGGGCTGAGGAGCTGCTGGCATCCCCCGGGGCCGTCTCTGCTGCCCAAGGAGGCTATGCGGCTTGAAATCCCCACTGGGGATGATGTGTCTCCTTCTGAGCAATCCCCCCCGCCACTGGCACCACGCGACAGGCACAAAGCAGGGACATAGTGGGCTCTGAATCCTGCTGCTTTGGCTGTACAGCCTGGTGCTCACCAGCTGTGGGGCCTGTCCCTTCCTTGCCCCGTTGCCCTGCCTTACAGGCTGTCCCTGCACCCGGGGAGCGATTACCTAGCTGAACCCCACTGCTTCTTTTATGTGGAGCTCTTTGAGCTCCCTCTGTGTGGAGGCAATCCAGTTGCTGGGGTAGGGGTTAGAGGAAGAGCTCTAAGGCTGAAAGTTGAAACACAGCGTTAAATGGTCCCCAAAGATGGGTCTGCGCTAGGAAAATGACCTGCGGCCAACGGTGGATGTCAGCCACTCATCTCCCAGAGCAGTTTGAAAACAATTTGATGCTGGTGCGCAGCCGAGGCAAACTCTGTTAACGCTTCATCAGGAAAAAGGCCTGTTAGAGGACCTACTCCACAAGGAGTATTTCTGAAGGATGCAGAGGGAAAAGAGTTGGGCTTTGCTGGGGGCAGGGTCATTCTCCAACTGCAGCCACAGCAGTAAATCCCTGTCCACTCTGAAGGTGTAACTATGTTTGAAATAGTTTTCAAACATAATTGTAAGTCTGCAGCCACACAGATTAACTACAAATGTGTTACATCTGTGTTCAGAAATCATACACAGATTCACCTTCCTCCAACCCTTTGTCTCCAGCCCCAAGTCTGAGCCTTCCACTCTCACTCTCCCTCGCTGCCCTTTTGAAGCCCTGACTTTAAGGTCAGCTGAAGTCTGGAGATTAAGTCTGTAGGAAATCTGTCTGCCGGTTTCATACTGCACACTCTCTCATCACTACTTTCTGAGTTTTTGCCAGACATTCCCCTTCTCTTCTGTAATTGCAGTTCTGTAATACTGTGCACTAAAGTGCAGTTTGATCCTGTTACACTCTCTCTACACTTCATTCTTTCCTTCCTTAGCTTCTGCCTCTGCCCCTGCCCTTGCCCCTGCTCCTGCCTATGCCCGTGTCTGCAGGCAGGCTGGAAACCAGGCTGGCTGGAACTAGTCAGACTGAGTTATTGGGTTCAGTCTCATTTCCCTGTCTTTAGGCGGTCTCTGGATCATCATATGCAATAATTATGCATTTCCTTGATTGATTGGGATGTATATTTTATGGGTAGCACATTAAGCCCCCTTTATTTTTTTTCTTTTAGAGAAGTTCCCAGAACAAGGGGGAAGGGGAGAGTTAACAGCACTTTCTGATTATTAAAACTCTCATGCTGCTGGACAGTCTTTGAGATGAATTGGTTCTGTCCTGAAGCACATTGTAGTCTGCAACTGACTGAGAGACAATATAGGTTTTAAAATAAAGTACAACTATTTTTGAAAACAGAAATTACCTGCTGATGGTAGCTTACTGGGAGGTTGCAGAAGTGTTGTCTTAAAAACTCAGTCTCAGGAGCCAAGATTAATTCTGTAACTGAAAAGCAGTAAGCACATACCCAGAGAGCATGTATATAAAAGATTACACTTAGCACATGACAGTGATGGCTCTCTTGCTTTGGGATTAGCATTGTCTGTCAGGTAATTTCTATGAATCTGCAGAGAGGAAATACTCATTCCCAGTTGTATGCTGTAAAGATGCTCCAAACCAACCAACCAACCCACCAACCAACCAACCGTGGTGTTTTTTCCATTTGTTTTCCTATCAGATTAACAAGTCACTTTCCGCAGAAGCAGGCACAGTGTGTTAGTAGCTAGTGTATTTTAAAGAAATTCCATTCTCTGAAAGAAAAATTGAACACTTAAATGCAGACAGAACATGTACATTAGTGAAGATGGTACAACGTGATAAATTGTAACACTAATGATGAAGGTTGCTTTTACCACCTCAGTCTACCTTGTAACCACTAATCCATATACCAAGGTTTATTTCAACATGCTCCTGTCTCAAATATCAGTGCTCCCTCCTCTTGCACAGAGAGCGATGTGCACCAGGCCACAAAGACAGCTGAACAGGAATGGCCTCTGTTGCGGCTAACGTGACCCGTGGGAGAGGATTTCTGCCCTTCCTCAGCACTCGTGGGCATTTTGGATTTCACACTGGGACTTTTTTTTTTGCTGTTGAATTCTCAAGGCCTAGGAAGTATAACAGAGTCTGGTACATTAACGTCCTGCCCTATCACAATGTGAATGGCATTAGTCTAGTTTTTCTACCCATCTTTTTCTCTCTAGTTCACAGATACAGGCGCAGGTTTCTTCCATGTATGAATTGCCCTGAAATGATGAGTAAAGACATTCTATCCTTGGTTTACATATATTTATCTGAAAATGTTTAATCTTTAATCATCTTGAATATAAACTGGCATCAAATGAAACATTCGGAAGTCTCTTTTTATAATCCACTTCTCACATTTTAGTCATGGTATTTTAGGTCCTGATCCTGCAACTGCTTACACATTTGTTCAGCTCTCCATTTTCACATCAGTAATGGGATTTTATGGCAAGGATGAGTTAGTGTTACAAAGACTGAATCTGAATCCAGTGCATGTAAAAGTTAATGGAGTGGCTAGCTTTGGGGTTTGGGTTCAGGCCCATCTTTGCCTCATAATTTGACTTGGTGCTTATAATGCTTTTTTGAAGATTGTCTGCACTTCTGTTATAAACCTGTTTCTCAAGAACTTTATAATTCAGCCATAAAAAATATTTGCCTTGGGCTAAATCATGTAATATAAAACTTAAAATTCCAAAGGAAAAAACACTTTTCCCAATTTAACAATAGCAGAACAGAGCAACTTTGATGTTTACTCCTTTATGCACCCACATAGCACAGTAATGCATTTAATTAAAAACTAAGTTTGGCAAATGATTAATCCATGGCTGAAGACACCTTTATTTGGTATTATTCTGAAAAAGAAATACAACAAATTAAACCCATCCATAATATTAAATTCCTGAAAATGGAGACTTCCTACCAATATTTAGTGGAGAATAGAAATATATTTGCTTTATGACTAGTACCTACTAATATCTTCATATATAGTCTGGTGCTCATTTATAACCTTCTTTCTAATGTTTTCCTTTTCTTTTACTTATCTTCCCTAATAATCTCTCCAAAATTAGTCTTCTGTGTCATCTTCTCTCCTGTTGCTTTGGCCATATGAATCACTGCTTGGCTTCCTGTTGCTTACTGTACTGAACCAAAGCTATTCACCCTTATCTTTATGATCAGACATACATTTTCCCTTGTCTATCTCTCTCCTCTCTCAACCCTTTTATCTCCTACATCTTTTATCCTCCTACTCAGTCTCTCACACCCAATGCTTTTTTACCCTGTCCTCTCACGTTACACCTCTTTTCCACACACAGCCACATGCATCTAAATGATCCTTCTTTCGCTGCACAACTTACCCTTCTCCAAAGAACCACTGCAAATACATGTATTTTTATAAACCATGCCATCTGATTTATGCATTATTTAAATTTACATATGGCCATGTATTGCAAAATACACTCAGATCCTATACTCCATTGGTTAGAGATCAGATTCATTTGCATTTACATCATCTCCACACTGACTACATTGTTAGGATTAGAGAGACTTTACAAATATCTTACCAAACTCCTTGGAATCACAACTGTGCCATCTCACAAATGCCTTATCAAAACATGTTCATCATCCTGTCTAAACACATTCCATTCCAACAAATTAGCACAGCCCAAGGCTTTATTAGCTGATTATCTGATTATCAAAAGTCAAATGTTTTCATCTGTGTCAAAGGCAAATCATCACACATATCATTCTACTCCCATTTTCAATTTGACAACAAGCTCATCAGGTCTCTCCTAGGCCTAATTCTTCTTCTGCTTGCATTGCTACAGGTGCCAAAATCTAAGCATGGTCACCATGTTCTTCCAGATTGCTCCACTCCTTTTCTTTTCTTCAGTACTATTGTATATTCTTAGTGAATCCTGCTTTTTATCTGAAACAGAAAGTGGGGGACATATGCAGTATATGATTTACGGTACTGTCCTTAATAATAATGCCTGATTAACTCAAGGGGTTCTGAAGTAGCTGTTTCTGTGACAAAGTAATACATAGCAAATCCACCCGTATGGACTAAGAATCTGATTATACTTCCACTGATGGCAACGACAAAATCCCACTGACTTCAAAGGAGAAAAGCAGGCCCTGTATGATGATAATGGACCCTTAGATTATAAACTTGTTTTTATCAACTTCAGTTGCTTCCATTTAGTTCCACAATGGGTATATCAATGCCTGTGTTTACACTAAGATAACTGCTGCAAAAAGCCAGAATAGCAGTTCCTTTCAAAGTAAGGCTTTACCAGACTGAAGGTCTATAATCATTAAGAAGTAGGTGAAAACAGTGTTAGATGTATCTTGGTATTTCTTGTCTTGCTCTATTTTTGGCTGGAAAATTAGTGTCCTGCTCATGTAATCTATTCATCTGTAAAGGCCATATGATTATATAATATTATTGAAAATTATATGCACTACTTTATATGTGTTACATCTGATAGAATAATGCTAGGAAGGGTGCAATGTTATTAGGGAAATGGAAGCTGTCACAGTGACACTGCATGGTTGTCATGCACCCCCTTTAGCTACAATGCAGCAATCACTGTAAACAAGCAGTCGTACTGCATTCATTACAGATCAGATTCCCTTTCTCAGTTGTCTCTCATCTTCTTCAAGAGATGTTCTCTATCATAATTTTCTTTGTCACTTATTACAGCTGATGTTAAATGGCTTTTCAGCTAAATGCTTGTTTGGGTTATTTATTAACTAGAGAACATTTACATTGGCATACTTTGATGTTATACATGAAATGGAGAACCCATTTGTAGACTATAGTGGATTAACTAGAAATTCAGGGAATCATATTCAAAGGGATTAACTCTTAGGCAATGGATTACCTCCAGTCGGTTAGGTTCACTGGAAGAGATGGAAGCAACCTCTAACACACAGATCTTTATTCAGGTGATTACATATAATGGTAGGAGTATTATTAAAATAAATTAAATATAATTAGTTTATATGTCTGCTATTGTTGGTCTTGCACCTTAAGAATATGGACTGAGATCTGGAAGGAGCTCTTAGGCTCTACCTGGGTAAATTTTGTTTCATGCCAGGGCTTGAAAGTGGAAAGCAAGAAATATAACTGCTCTGATCTAGTGGGTTAATTTTCAGAATGTTGATTTCTTTCAATATTTTCTCCTTATTGCTATGTCTGTAGCAAAATTGCTCTGAAATGTTGTGTCTTGTAAAATTGCTTTGAAAAAAACCCCCACAGAGTAATATTTTGTTTTGTTACTTTATCAAGAAGATGCAGTTAAAACAGAAAGACATTTTGGCTATGGAATATGGGTGGGCAATTTTTTAAAAACTGGATTTGTAGGGTGCAGTAGAGGGATGTCAGAGAAACCGAAGGGGGGTGATAGAACATTGGACTGGCAGACTCCCTGGTATATAACTAGAAAAAGGAAAAGAAAGCAAAAGAGATCCTGAACAAGGACTGACTGAATAGGAAATTATGTTTTAAAAAGCCTCACCTTTCTTGGAAATTTGTTGTTTGTCTTTTTTCTCCCCCCTGTCTTTTCTACTGCATTTTTACCTGTATTGGGTCCATTTAGTTACCAATAAAGTCAACTGAAGAACTCCTGTTTTGATAAAAGTTGACTTAATAATTTTTACCTACTTTGTGAAAAAAAAAAAAGTTTTCTAAAGAAGCTTCTAAGCAAAGCAGTTTTCAGCACATCTCACAATCTTCTCAGTCATTTCATGAAAAGGGTAGCAGAATCATTGTGTTAGATTTCTGGTAATCTCCCAGGTATGTTTTTACATTTCTTAGAGACCTTTCTGGAATCTAGTTTTCATTGTGGGTTCATGATTTTATATAATTCAGACAGGTTGTCATGAGGAAAAACACAGTTGTCCAGGTTGTCATAGCAGCTAAAACTTTCCTTTTTGTGAAATTGTCACCAGGCCCTTGGCTTCTTGTAACCAAATAACCAGAAACATTATTAGTTTAACGAAGAAGCTCTCCAACAGGCTGTTTCCAAATCTGTAAGTTATCTGTCCAACAAGTATGTCACTGCTGTATGCAGTATTTTATTCGCAAAGGCCATCTGGACAGCCTTGACAAAGGATTCATATCATTTGCCAGAGAACATCTTGTTTGCTGTGAAAAAAAAATTAAATTCAATGTTTTTCTAAATCTATCCGGAGACATTGCTTTTTTGTTCTTAACTGCTCCGTTGGCTTTACTGTGTTGAAGCTTCTTTGTCACCATTGTAGAATTTATAAACATGACATCGTCTCTTTTTCATCCCTGTAGGTATAATCTTATGCACACCTTTGTTCTTTAAGATTATTTCAGACTCTGATTAGTAGAAGTCATTGATTTATTCTGGTGAGATTTGTGTTTGAATGGAAATTCCCTGACATTTATATGTTATGTTGTTTTTGAGATTTCCTTCATGGCTTGTTCATCATGCCATAGCATATCATAAAACCTTCAATTATTTTCTCCTCCTTTGGGGCAAATTCTTCCATCACAAAGATCTTAATGAGTAATAAACATACAAAAACCAGGTACCACATATAGACTGCAAAAAGGTCAAAGCCCACTTTAACAGCTTGGCAACTACATGTAGTGAATCCAAAAGGTGCTTGTTTTTTATTGACTGGAATTAAGATGATTTCAGCTAGGCAGAAAATACCATGCTGTGACCAATGGCCAAGAACCCCACTTCAAATTAATCCTGCAAGATACTGAGCAATCTTATAAAAACTGAGTAACCTCAGCTGCCATACAACATGGAATAGGAGCTGATGTTTTTTCAGCTCCTTAGTAAAACACTGAGTGTCTTGCTGGAAAGCTCTGTATCCTTCATGCAGAAAGTTCACATGTTAATATGAATTCAAACGTTCTTTCACCCAATTACCCATAATTAGAAAAGGCCTGCCAGACCTTTGTGATACAGTATCTGGATGAAACATTAGAAAATTAATGAAATTGATTCTTTGACATGCGCAGTATCACTCCTTGAATATAATTAAAATATATTTTTTGAGAATGATGGGAACTTACTGGATTTATTGAAAATGCCTCTTTTATATTTACTGCCTTGATTTTTGTCTTACAAGATAACTTTGTGGCATACATATATGATCCTGGTGCAATCAGTATAAATGTAATACATTTTGCATTCATCAGCATATTCAGAATCTCTCCAAGTCTCCATTCAAGTAAAGTATAGACACTCTATTTTGGAGAGTTTAAGGTGAATTAAAATTTAAAACCCAAGTGTATGAATTGTTCTTAATTATGTAAATGTGGTACTTGGAGAAAAAAAATACGAAGTTCGTGATGAGACAGTGTTGACAAACAATTTTTGCTTTCAAATGTTATATTTTATGGATAAAGAAGACCAGAAACGAGCTGGTGCTCATCTTTCCAAAGGCCCACACTTTTTCAGATGAAATGTGAACATTTTATACACTGACTGCTTTAAAAAAAAATGTAGCTTAAAAGTTTAGTATCTCTAGACATGGTGGCAAGACTGCATGTAGACGCTGAAACCCAGCAGAAGGACAGTAGCAGGTATTTAAAGGAGGCTGGGGATATTTGTGTGTAATGCTTCCCTTGGCGAAGAGGAGCGTTACTGGGGAAGTTAAGCTCACTATTATCGTCTGTGGCTGCATTCTGGCAGCACGCTGTGGCGTTGCCAAGTGAAGCACACTCAGGTCATTTAGCCAAGATATTAACCTATTGACCTACTGCCCCAGAATGAGAATGCTGCCAGCCATAATCAGCTCTCATTGAAGAAGGTATTACAAACATTCAAAAGAAACAATTCTTTGGCAGCTGTTCAGAAGATTTACCTGAGAAATACTTATTGAAATAAGTCAGTTTTTCTGGGAGACTCTGCTGCTTGCCTATGCCCTGTTTTGTCTTCATGAAATTCAACTTAATATATATTAAAACAGATTAGGATAATTTTGTTCAGTTGTCAATCTATTTTCAAGTCCAAAGAAAAGTTTATTTTTCTAGATAATAGAACAAGGAAAGAGTGTTGCTCTGTAATGTACAGTCATTCTAATCCCTACTTATATCAACTTGAAACAGCTGCATATTTTAGTGAATTAAACAGGCCATAGTTAGACTGATAAACTAATTAAGGTGCGGTGTGGACCTGAGCACTACTGATAATTGCCAGCATGATTTCAGCATGGTTTTGGTCAGTGTGAGCTAGTGCTTGTAGGCAATACCTGGGTGAGGTTTGGGAGTTAACATGGGCCAGGGACCATTCCCCATAGGAAGTCTGGACAAAGCTGCGTAATGAGACTCGCTTGGTTGCCATCAGGCCAGAGCACAGTCCCTGACCTGTTAGCTGCACAGTTACTACATGTTCGCAAAAACTGGTGCTGTCCAGCAAATGAAAAACTATCAAAGTAAGAGTTAACCAAAATGAAGGGCTACTTTTTTGGGGAACATGTTTTTGGTGTGGAGAGGAAACGATCAAAGTGAAGGGTGACCCTACGTACTACAACCTGTTGCTCAGCTCCCCAGTGTGGAGAGCAGTCCCTGTGCTGATACCTAAGGATCAGACCCTGCAGATGCTCCAGGCAGGGTTTCTGGGAGGGTCTTGAGCATGAATACATGCAGAGGATTCATCATTCCTCTCTCATCCAGATTCCTATTATTCAGCTACTAGGTGATAGCACAGACTTCTATGTGTTACCAGGCCAGGGTGCACGGGGCTTCAGCACTTGTGCTCTGGCTAGCAGAAGGTCTAGGAAAGTGTTTCAGCATTCAGCACTGTGAGCTGCTCTTTGGCAATGAGGAGTAGGTCCAGTGGCTGTTACAGTTTCAAATGCCCTACTGGAGGGAGGAGGGTGCCTTTGAGAGGGACGGAGGGGCACCACCCCATATTGCTGTGCCAGTCTGCTCCCCCACCGCACCCAGGAGTGGATCTCACATTTGCTGTAAGAGGGACATGTGTGTGTTTCCACTACACAGTAGAAGCCCATCTGTGTGATGGTGAGTTCTGGGAAAACACTGAAGGCAGTGGGAGATGACCCTTCTCATGCCATGTCTCCTGCCTTTGTCTTCCAGGTCTTGAGCCTGTCCAGTGTGGTGCCCATCTTGCCCCTGTATGCTGGATCACCAACAGATATTTCCTATGCCTTGTGTAAGGCAT
Organism: Balaeniceps rex; assembly: GCA_013401315.1. NCBI lineage: Eukaryota > Metazoa > Chordata > Aves > Pelecaniformes > Balaenicipitidae > Balaeniceps > Balaeniceps rex. The sequence continues at coordinate 59,837 of VYZW01032022.1, forward strand.
AGCTAGATACTTCTAAGCTCACCTGGGCCAACTATGAATGAGTTAACCACTGGAAAGTGGATAGGTACCAGGAAACTGGACAAGGTGAAGGCAAGGAATGTCTTTTAGACATTGCCTTTGGGAAACTCTCAGGATAACTTTGTTGTTTTTTCAACTTGTGTGGTGCTACCAGTATGGCCTGTGGATGGTGCAATATCCTGATGTTTCTTTTAGGGCATCTGGCTGGCCCTCCCCCCTGGGATTTCTTTTTGCATGCTGAAAGGAGGGTTGCTCTCTCTGTGAGGCCCAGGCTGGCTCCACAGTGCTCCTCAGACATTTGTTGACGTGGTGTTAACAACACTTGTCATCAGGACTGGGTCCATAGGCCAGGCTGCTAATGAGGAAACTGCCTAACAGCCTCAAGAGTGGGATTTTAATAAGTGTGATGTGGAGAGTATACACATGCCCTAGAGTGTTGTGTGAATATTTTGGGTTGCATGTGAGAGTACGAGGTCTTCTGGGTTAATGTTGGAGGATGGTGACAGATAGAGATAGCTAAACATGGTATGGCTTCATCCATACTGCTCCTCAGTGGAAGCTAACCCCAGAATGAACCCAAGTTTCATCTTGAAGACATGTAAGGGGAATAGTCCAAACCACTACAAAGGAGAATGCAGAGTGGACGTCAAGGGCGGAATGCTCAAGCTTGCGCACTTGCCCTTTTTAATTTCAGAGGGTATGCATAGGCACCATCAGTCTTCACTGGAACTTCTGCCTTTCCTTGGTAGAAACCATGGTTCTATTGCTTTAATAAATGACAGTGTTATTAGTATCAGGCTAGAAACATATTTTTTAAACAATGTAATTAAAAAAGCCTTACTAGCTTCCCCATGTTCCAACTCTGTGTGCTGACATAAGAAGGTGTCTGAATTTCAAAGCTGGCGTGGTTTGAGTCACATCCTGGTGAACCATGGTCACTATCACTGCTGTACACCATGTTCTGATTGCTGTTTTGCAAAGACATTAATGAGTTTCCCAGATCAAAGCTGGCTCTTTCTCAGCATAGTTTAACATATATAAACAAAATCTGTTGCAGTAACTGTGAAATGATTTGCATTCATAATTATAGTGGTTTTTCTCATAAATTGCAATCATATCCAAGAAAACATATAAAAATAGAAATACATTACTTATGCTTTATTGTTCAAAATGGGCTTCTGTTTTATCAAGCTGCAATGATAAAAAAAATACATTTACTCAAAACAAGAAACCTGGAATATCATACTGTGGCAAGGTGGTGACAGATCAAAATCAAGAATAGTGCAGTTATCTCTTAAAAAGGAGCTAGAACCTTTGAAATCACTATCACTGTAGCGTTAAAAGCCCCCAAATAAAAACAACACCATACCATATAGACAAGAGATGACATTATTCTAGCTGAGGGCTTCAACGGAACCAAAACATTTGAATTTTTTATAAGGTTTTACATTTTTGATGAAAATATCTTACTAAGGAACTGTTAGTAGATTCAAAAATATGTCTGTCAGATAGATATTCAGGTCTGTAGTGTTGTGAAAGCTCTTGGAAGTGATGGTGGATGTGCAGTTGATCAAAAGTCTCAGCCGATTTAAAATGCTCAGTAAAATCCAATTAAGCAAAGTAGAGACCAAGGAATTGAAACGTCTCTTTTTTTGATCCAAGCACCTGCATATCTTTAGGAATTTAAATTATTATTGGTATATGTACTCTATATAGGAAATAATGAAATATTTTCCCTTCCAAGAAATATAAATTACATCTAAATCCCATTTACTCAGAATATTTGAGACAGAGATATTGTATTCAGATAACAAGGTCTGAAGTGGTCAGCTGGAGCAATGGAGGAAGGTATTTGATTCTTGGTCTATTATCATAAAAAACAGATTCTGCCACTGTTACTCTCATAAAATTGTAGCTTAGTCCTCAGCAGCTTACACCGTTTGGGCAGTTTCACTACTGATGGAGAATAGCGTTATCTGACATGGATACAGATAACAAAATTTGTCTAAAAGAAAAGATTTTTCAGTATTCTGCATTAAATATGTAGTCGTATAACTTCTGACTGTGGTATTCTACTTAAGCTTTCCCCTGTAATGGATGATTTGGCTGCAATAAGAAGTGACTGGCTTTTCCCATTTTAGGACTAACATAAAGTCCTTCTGGAATTCAAAAGGAGCTTTTTAATGTCCTAAGAATTCCTCTCTGTAGGTCCTGGTTTTAGTTAGAATTAGAAAAAGAAGTGCTGAAATGTAATAAATAAGGCTACTCTCTTGAGCTTTCCAAACCACTTGTGCTGACCCAAGAGGCACAAGAAAAATACTGAATCCTGGGAGTGCTTATCTGAACCACGCATTTTGAGGATCACTGGGTCATGGTTGGAATCTTTAAAACAAGAATCCAAAGTTCAAGGCTGTTTAGATCGAGTTCTTGGTGTCAGTTTAGTGTAATTTCACAGGGAGCCCATAACTCTAGTGCAATATTAATGATGATACTAAAAAGTTCATGAATACAGATGCAATTACTATGAGATTCCCAAACCAGTCCTTTGTGATAAGTGTGGTGATAATCCAAAGCTAGGGAAAAATGAAGGGTCATTTACTGTGCCAAGCTTAACACATTTGGGCTCTGTTGGAATAGTTGGGGAAGCCAATTTTGAAGCTGAGAGCTGTTTGTTTTAAAAGCATTGCTACTGCCTCCTATTTGTTTAATTCTAGAGCTCTAACATTATATTGTCAGAAATTGCTTTGTGAGTTCACTTGGTGTGAGGTGTTTTCTCAAGAAGGTAGGGGCCAGGTCATTTAACACTAATTCAGTGTAGGAGACAGATTCAATAGGGAGGGAACCATCCCTTTGGTGGGGAGGGAGACAGAATTTTTGCCAGAGAAGCTATCTAGTATGTGCTCAGTGGCTCCCATTGGCAGCCAGGCAAGCAGCTGGTTTCAACACGCACTGTTGTTTCCAGTTGGCCCTCATCTGTAGCCCCATATAGAGCACATCACAATAATTAAGTCTAGAAGTTACAAAGGCATGGATTGGAGGTGGCACTGTCCGAAGCCAAGAAGAAATGTGATAGATGTCTAACCAAAGCAGATATGAAATGCTGTCTTGGGCCCTCAAAGCCACCTGCAATTTCAAATAGCAATAGGAATCCAAACTCACTACAGGTCAAAACCCTCCCAAATGGGAAGTGGAAAAGAAGTAAGATTACCCCTATTTTCCCTTACACAATAGCACCTCCTCCATCTTGTCCAAATTAAGCTTCTGTCGGCTTGCCCTTATCTAAGTATTAATCTCTGCCAGGCACAGGCAAAGCAAAGATGCTGCACCATCTGGGTTTGATGAAAATGAGGCATAGAGCTGCATGTCATCTGCATCTTGATAGCACAACAGCCCAAATTGTGTTATTATCTCTTTCAGCATCACATAGAGGAGGGGCGCTAAAATATAGCCTGGCAGAACCTGTGTGAAAGTGTTCTTTGGGCAGATGAGCAATTGATCAAAATCACTTTCTTTCATCTCCTGGGGCTCAAACCTGTTTTAGTTGAAGCCTAAAGCAGTTTTGCAGTTGAGTTCAGTGGGAACTGGAGTTGACATTTGGAGAGGAAAGAACAAAATCACTCAGGTGAGTGATAACATAAAAGTTATGCTGTTTATCACAACCAAGGACCACGGGTATCAAAGCCTCCTGACTGATCTAAGGAATTAAAACAGACATCTGAGATTTTGCCCATTGCTAGGGAGAAACCAACAGTCAGTGAGACTAGAATAGTCTCTGTGCTATTCTCCTAATTCAAATTAACCTGAAAAAAAAGGATGAAGAACACATTAAGGTTCCAGACTGGTTCATCTAGCCTCATCTTCCTTCTTGGAGACCCTTAGATAGGAGATTGTGGAGCAATGCGATAACAACAGAATTGCAAGTACTGAGACATGCGTTTTTTAAGAAGACCAATGGCTGTATAGTTTTGCAAAGATGTTATCTTTGGTTCTCATGAGGAATCAGAAATATCTGATCTAATACATTTGTGCTCAACTTGGTTCCAAAATCCACATTGCAAAATGAGGTCCTTCCTCAACCTTCAAAACTGCTGCTGCTTAAACTGTCTGACATATTACCAGAGAATGGGTCACATTTATCTCTTCCAGTCCCAGCTGTGTGACCACAGGTGGAGACACTGCTTGTCTTGGAGAGCACTGAGAGTGAAGAGTTCATTTGTCCATCTCCTTTCCCCCAGGTAATTAATTGCAATGAAGTAGGCTGGCTTGGCTTCCCCTGTAGGGTCACCTTTATTCTTCTGAATGGAGACCCAGCTTTCACTACCTTTTGGGGTCTGAAGAGCTTAAAAGCCTTATATTTACCTATATATTTCACCTAGGGTGACACACAAAAGGTGTATAAAAGATGGCTGATGACATAGATACAGGATTAAGTTGAAGGGAAGAAACAGTTGCTTGTAACACAATTCCCTCAGTTCTTTTTTTTATTTTTATTAACCGCAGCATGCAAGATGTACAAATGTCCTGATGGAGTGGACACACATGTACTACAGATCATGCTTTACATCAGTCTGCACATATGTCCTTTGGGATAAAGGATTCTCTTCTAAGCAATCTGGGCTACAGGCTCACATGAGTTGAAAGAAATTCTTTATGGTATTTTAATCCTAGCAATTTTCTGGAAATTTGTGAGGGGAAAAAAAGACTCAGATTAAAAACTTAAGCTCTTATACTAGTTAAGAAAACCCAGCATTCTAACATGATTAACATTAATAAGTAGCGATTTTAAAAGTGGCAAAAGTGGCTAAGCCATGGTGAAGCTGCATTTTAGGAATTTTAAGATAATAATTTGAGTATTAAGCTGCGAGAAATTGGTCCATACCAGAAGTGAGCAGCAGGTTTGATAGCTAATGCAGAAAGTGAAGCAGAGAAGACAAAATCCACTACAGAAATGGTGATTTAATGTAACAATGATGTGGGGATATATGTGAAAAGCGTGAGCTAAAGTACCTATGTCAGAAATGGCTATTTTAGAAAACAAGCAGTTTTCTGATAAACCCTGAGGGATGAAGAATTAAAAGAATGAAAGAGAAAAGGACACTTTAACTCATGCTAATATCTCTTTTTAATTTAAACACAATTTTATGATAGGCACTACTTCCTTGGAGTAGTAAAGGTATTTAAAAAAGAGTATGCACATTAACTTTTATGGTGTCATCATGACCTGTAAGTATTCAAATATGGCACATGAAGACAACATCCTAGCTTTGTAATTGTAGAAAGCCAAATCATTTAATAGTTTATGGACAGTAAAAAGTATTATGGTTTGTATAGGAGGGAGCAGAAAGTTCCTATTGTTATCTTCTCTGCATTGCCATTCTTGGATTTTATATAAATATTTTCAAAATTTTTTTATTATTAGATTTAGTAAGTACCCAGGGTTGTAAGAAATAACACTGAGAAATGGAATTTCTCCTTCACAAAAACTCCTATTTGTGTGCTGGTGCAAACTTTATAATGTAAATGTGTTTCTTATGACTTTAGGTTAAGCTGTGCAGGCTGTATTCAACATACTTACATTAAGATTTTGATGACACAAAAGTTCAGAGTTCATTTTGCCTAAAGCATCCTTTCTCTATTGAGATTTCAGTAAAATACAGTGAAATGTGACCAGAATAACCAAGTAATGACCAATACTCTAAGTTATCAGAAAGATAAAAAGGATTAAAGTGGCACTTTGAAATACAGCTCTGAATGTGGAACATACTGGAGAAAATGTTTTCAAAGAGAGAAAAGAGTTTATAAACTACCTATAGATTAGCAAAGGGCTGTTAAAAGAGGTGGTTGAAAGGTGAGATCTGTCCTGTCAGTAAAGGAAATCAACGGAGCAAAACAAGAAGTCAAGAAGTCTTTCATAATTTGAAAAAAATATGTATGATCCATGCACACTTACAGTTGTATAAATTAAGCATGTAGTTCTGTAACATTGATGGAATAATGCATCATACAAGCTAGAAGCATTTTCTAGCCAAAAAACATTTTAAGGAAGGTAACAGATCTATCCTTTTACTCTCAGTGGAATAAAACAGATTATGTCTGAATGGAATCTACAAATAGCAAATGAAAACATTTAATCCAGGGATAAAATCAATTCCCCCAAATTGTCATGCTTATGTAGATTCTTTTTACGTTTCTTTCTACCAGTAGATGTATACAGTGCCTTTTTACACTACTATTTAGTAGTGTGAAAGGTATGTGGTTGTTTCCAAAGGGTTTAGATATTTTACTAATGGGACTAGGCTGCATGTGCCCTCCATGAACAGGGGTCTAAAGATGACCGTTTAGAGTCAGCCAGGTGTAGGGGCTATAAAAGGAATATCTGGAATCAATTGTTCATGCAATTGCATGGTCAACATGCATATAGCTATAATAACTTCTGTTCACTTCTATCTGTGCATAATTTTCTCTGTTTTAAATTGCCCAGAGCAGACAAATGGGAGAAACTGTTTGGGATGAACAAATCTGGCATTTCTGCCCTTGCTGCCCTAAGGCACCCTGTTTTGTAGGTGGGCATGATGAAAGCACATCTAGCACATTGGCAATACTCACTTCCACGCTACATGACTTTCACAACAAATGTGGTTGGGAGGTTACTAGAAACAGTTCATATAAAAGCCTATTGAATAGTAGTCTACTCAGAAATTAAAGACTTGAACTTTGGACATGTGGAAAAGAACATCTTTCAATACCTTAAATAGCCCCAAGGTTAGAGGTCAAGATTTGGGCTGAGAAACATGGCTTTAGCTTGGTGGCCACTATGTCCTACTCAAGAAAGGGCTGTAAGAGCTGTGGATTTGAGATGCTCTGACCTCCAGCTTCACTGGGACATAGCCAGCTGTGTGGTGTTGTTCCGCGGGTGTTAGTGCTGGCGTGACCCTTTTGCTGAACTGTATCAGAAGGAGATCACCAAAGTGATCAGTGTTCCTGTTTCTGATGTACTCAAGGGGTAATGAACAGTTAGTTCTTTATTCCAGCCTCAAAATACTTAAAGCTCCTGTCTTTTACAAACATAGAAATAGTGTATCAGTTATGACAGAGTTGATACGAGGTGTCTCTGACAGTAGCTACTAGGATCACTTTTCTGTCTTTTTTCTCTGGGTATTCATTAACTTTTAAAAATTAAATTGTTTTAACTGTATTTACCCACCTGCCAGGATCACCTTCTACATACATAAAGTACACCATGGGAGAAACGTTCACAAAACAGTGACGGTAAGGTCTAAACTCCTGTGAATTCTGCTTAATCCTGGTAGTGCCTGTTTTCTCTTCAGTAGCAGTTTTACTGGAAATAAAACAGTTTCAAGTTAATTTTGAAGAATTTATGCTGACAGAAAATTCAAAATTCAAATCAGGCACACTCACATAAAAAAGGTCATACTAGTATCCACATTGCCAAATAAAAAAATCACCAGGTCATCTGCATATCTGTTTTTTTGGCACTACAGTTTTGAATTTTAGTGTTCAAATACATGCAATGAATTGTTCAGAGATGAGCTACAGAGCAAAAATTATTTAACAAATTGTTTTGAACAATGGATACATTCAAGGAAGTTGTTACCTGTTCACAGACAATGCATAGGCATAAAAGAAAAGGTAAAATTAGTCAAATAAATTATGCATTGCAAATCACTATTTCAGCTCTTCTGATATCCCTATCCCTTTACTGTAGCTCCTGCTTTCACCATATGGAGAAATAAAATGCATTTCTAATTTGTTTTCTAATAAGTACTAATTAGTCCAGGCCTTTGAGATCCATAAGGAAATAAAGTGTGTCCTTGTAGCCTTCCAAATAAAGCTCTAAAGCTGCAGCTGGTACAGTCCCACATTGCTGTTCCTTCCAGCGTCCAAGAAGAAATTGAAATCATCCCTCATTTAGATTTCAATATGAGATTAAGTTAAAATCAAAATGACTAAAAGTAGGAGCAGTCATTTAGTCAATGGGCATTGTATGGAAGCTGTGCCTTTGTGGTGACTTAGAAGAGGATGATCTGAAGGAAAACACAAAGAAAATGTTAAAATAGAAAGAAGCAAATGATTTTTAACTGGTCTTGTCAGATGATGCTGTTAGCACAAATAGGGAGAGCCTGTTTTGCTGTGGAAACGTCCGCTCCCTCCACAGAGCCGCTCTGGAGCAGCGATGTGCGGGGCGTGGGGAGCATCTCCCAGGAGTCATGGCTGGAACGACCAGTGTGTTCATTGAGCCAGTCTCCCTTGACCCGCTGAAGAATTTCATAATGTATGCTTCAGCATTTGTCCACCTAAATTTTACTATAAAACTGGATTTTTTCTTTAAACTGTGGACCCCTTTGTAAAGAATAATAATGTATTTGGATACTTCAACTGTTCCTCTTCTTCCAGTACAGGGCTGCTTTCTGGGATATGTACTCTGGTGTATTTTTAGGGGGGTCATCACGTCACACTGATGATCTCTGCAAATGTACTCATGCTGTGTGAGAAGAAAAAGGGAAATGCTTTATCACCTCCACTATTTCCTCTGCCCCCTTCAGTCTGCTTTTTGGGGTCTCCACCTGTGTTTTTTGCCTACTCTTGACTTTGTATCATTTTCTACTGCCTGTTCTGATTCACGTGATCTCCCCGGCCAGTCCCTGAGAAGTTTCTTTTGTCTCTCACTTCAAATGCTTCCTAAAAATCTCCTTTCTGATGCAGGGAAAAATGACTGCTCATTAGTCCATTACACACAAATTGTACAGAGGAAGGTGATTTTGCCTTGTAGAAGATGTTAATATTTTAAATTTTTTCCCAGCTGTAATTTGGAAAAAGCAAAAAAAAAAAAAAAATCAGATTTTTCAAAAGGAGGAAAGAAAAGATATTTGGTGATGGGCCCTGCTCCTGTGGGGTCATGTTAAGGCTCTCCGTGCCCCACAGAAACCGAGCAGCTGCAACGGCAGGAAACCAAGGAGATTGNGTCAAAACCAAACCACTTCTGCCAGACTGTTTGGTTTTTATGACACAGCAAGTTCTTAGCCAAAAATATTTCCCCTACACTTTTGTGATCTAAGAAAGTGTGACTGTACCTGAGGGTACTTGGGAGAGCACTCCCCATTCGGTTGAGCAGTGCTGGACTTCCTCCATGGCACTTCAGCTAGTTGCTCATGTAGCGGCTGTCCATGGGGTGCAAGCCGTTCTCCTCTCCCCTCCCTGTTGGCAAGCTGGGCTCTGCAGGCCACAGCGGGCTCTGCTTCACTCAGCTGAGCAGTAAGCATGTGCTAAACAGAAGCACATGAGTCATCCTGCTGACATGAACTTGAGCTGATGAACAGCGAATAGTGAAAAAGAAACAACAAATACTTTTGTTCATGCATGAAGCCCTTTGGTTGTGCAGGGATACTGTTATCTGTACGAATAATATCATATCCACCAATGTTTGTCTGAATGCCTGAGGAAAAAGGGGAAAAGGGCAGGGTACTGATACCACAGAATCGTAGTCCTTGGAAATTTTACAAATAAGGTCACTGACAAATACTTTTGTTACTTGGTCATCTCTTGTGAGGACCATTGGTAACATTTTTTGGCATGCCCAATGAGCTAATATTTCTTTGATTTTGCTGGCCAAACTGGACTAAGCCAAATTTCTACATTCACCTTCTTAACATTATAAGTACACCCACGGTAGGTGTTTTTTTGGTGGCATATCTAAACTGAACAAACTTTTCTATGCAAGCCTCAAGAGTGTTAGGGGACTGTCATCTGGACATCCAGTGTTTGTCAGTCTGAACATCCCCAGGAAGAAATCAAACCCAGGTCTTCTAATTCATGACCTTAAGTATTACCACCTTTTTATTTGGTAGAAACGTAATTGCCAGCATGTTTCAAAAGAAGAGTGTCTCTTTTTGTTGAGAGCCTGATTCCATGCTCCAAAGGAAGCTTAGGTGGATAAACGTCTACTTCCAGGTGCCTCTTGGCATTACTGATAGAGTTTTGCAGGAAATAAAAATGGATATGTAGAAAGAAATGTCTGTAGGCACAGAGGGAACTCTCTAAAAAAATAAAGTTCCTAAGGAATTCAGGCTGTTCTTGAATTAGGTGGCAACCAGGGGGAGAGAATTCAGAATAGCATTTAGTGTAAAGGCTACTTAAGCCCCATTGTATATGCCTACATCATTTGCTGTGTCTGGCTTGTGGGGATGTGCTAAATTTCATTTTGCAGTCACCCTTGTTTTCTTCTTCTCTTTCTGAGAAGGGTAATTTTTAGAAAGAACACTGGATGTCATATCCATTTTTGGTACATGGGATCTTAAAGGAGATAGACTGTGATGTGAATTCCTAAAAGCTGGTTGTGATCCAAGCTCATGTTCTTTGCTTGTTTGTTATTTTTACTGGTACCTATTTGGCTGCTTCTAGCTTGTGTGTTACTTTTTCTGCTCATTTCCATAAATAAAATGTTCTTCCTCTGCCATGTTGCTGTTCCCCCTGATTATTTCCTGCTGTGGCCTTGGTGTAATAGTGTTTCTTCTTTTACTTAAAACAGCATGCAATTGCATTTTGAGTTAAGTTAATGGGGGATGGAAAGGATGTAGCCAAATCTCTACAGGACTCCCTGAGTCTCACCACAGCATCTCTACAAAACCGTTCTATGGGTCTGGCTCAGTTTTTCTGCTGATTTCTGTTGGCTTTGTTTATTACCTACCAAAGTAGAATATTTTGTATGTCACTCGCTATTTAATGAAATACCATACAGTAAGTTGGATTTCTAGGATCGGCTTCCAGAGAACCAGTAAGAGTCCAGTTATTGTTACTGCTATTGGGGCTGTATTGGTTCTTTGCCATCATTAAAAGGATAAAGTATTACATCTGCTACCCTTGCATTACAAAGCAGCTACATAAAGCTCAATGTAAGCTTTATTATCTGTTGGACTTCCCATAATGTCTAGCATACAATACAGTGCACCTATTTAGAAAAAGGTTCCTTCTGCAATTGAACCTTCTCTTAGAAATAGAAAAGGATTTTCAGGCTGTGAATCTGCAGGTAGTAATTTTAATAGCCACTAATGTGAATTAATAATTCTAATAGCCTCATTTCTGATGCATTATCAGAATACTGGAGAGTGGGTTGCCATGGCTGCTATATTTTATCACTCACAGCTGTGTAAACTCTTTTAGGCCAGCCTTTTTTTTTTTTTCCTAAAAAAGCTTTCGTGTGACTTCTCACTGGGGTTGTTCTTAGAGCCCTCATTCAGCATGGACTAACACAGCTCCTAGGAAAGTATTTTTCCCCCCTCTGGGAGACTGAGCCATGTTATTAACAGCTTAGAAAAAATTCATTATCCAGGGAAACATTCAAGGTAAATCCAGTTGTCATCACGCCAGCATATTTATCATTAGAGTATGGTCTGCCCAAAACTCTTCAAGAAATTCAATTGCCCAGTGAAATAACCAGTGAGACCGAAGAATATATTCTGTTTTCCAGGATGCAGCAAGCTCCAAAAAGCACAGCACATTTCTTGATTTTCAAAACTGTTATATGTGGATGGGATTTGCATGGATATAGATTTCAAATTTTGAATTCTTTGCTTAATAGCAAGACAAATTTTAAGTATACGAGTAACCTCATTCCTGCGTGGCAAAGCACTTGAGCACATGGAATTTAAGTTCTTGCTTAAAGTAAACCTTTAATTGCTGTTTGTATCAGTTGCTCATCTAAGGTAAAAAAGGTAAAAACTCAGGAGGCACAGTACTCCGTGCACAGGGCTTTTTATCTCTGAGATTTTATGTATCAAAATAAAATAATTTCTGTGCCATTTGTGGGCAACTTAGTGGTAGCGTTGATTTAGGGAGCATCTTAATCATATTGGCTAACATCACCAGTCCATTCATATTTATACATTTTTTGAAAGCAGCGTTGCAAACATTCATGTCAAGGAGACCCTACCAGATTTGTACAATAGCTGTACTTCAATGTACTTCAACAGTCTAACCTGTTAATGGGTGGACCTTAGAGTGGAGATTTGCATCGGTAATGAGACAAACTTTCAATTCCTTATCTGCAGAACATCCAGATCTCTGCAGTCAGCAAAACATCTCCAAATCTCACAGCAACAGACTTTATAGAGATAACGATGGTATTTCCCAGAAGTGCAAGAGTGGTCTTTCTCACAGAACTTTAGCGCTGCTATTTCTGGCTCTGTATTCAAGAAATGAAAGGGAGGGACACTTTAAAAAATATAACTCAATGCTTTAAAAAAAACCCTTTGTTTTTGTTTTGGTGCTAGAAATAGACATAGCGAGAGGAAGGGATTCACCTACACTCCTGTGCTTTCTGTACGCTCAAACCTGCTTTACCTCAAGATTTCTACTGAACACTTTTTAGGCAAATCCTGTTCTACTGTGCTAGGAAGGTCTGCAATACCTGCTTATCTGAGGATGAGATGCGCTTATAAACCCCTCTGTACTGTTTTGGGGCAG
>VYZW01032029.1:0-33531 GCA_013401315.1 Balaeniceps rex
GTCATCTACCTGGACTTGTGCAAAGCATTTGACACTGTCTGGCACAACATCCTTGTCTCTAAAGTGGAGAGACATGGATATGGCAGATGGACCACTCGGTGGATAAGGTGTTAGCTGGATAGTTGCACTCAAAGAGTTACGGTCAACAGCTCAATGTCCAAGTGGAGACCAGTGATGAGTTGGCATTCCTCAGGGGTCAGTATTGGAACCAGCACTGTTTAACATCTTTGTCAGTAACGTGGGCTTGAGTGCACCCTCAGAAAGTTTGCTGACGACACGAAGCTGTGTGGTGTGGTCGATGTGCTGGAGGGAAGGGATGCCATCCAGATGAACCTTGACAGGCTTGAGAGGTGGGCCCATGTGAACCTCATGAAGTTCAACAAGGCCAAGTGCAAGGTCCTGCACAGGGGTCAGGGCAATCCCAAGCAGAAATATAGGCTGGGCAGAGAATGGATTGAGAGCAGCCCTGAGGAGAAGGACTGGGGGGTGTTGGTTGATGAGAAGCTCAACATGACCCAGCAATGTGCACTTGCAGCCCAGAAAGCCAACTGTACCCTGGGCTGCATCAAAAGAAGCATGGCCAGCAGGTCGAGGGAGGTGATTCTGCGCCTCTACTCCACTCTCGTGAGACCCCACCTGGAGTACTGCGTTCAGCTCTGGGGCCCCCAACATAAGAAGGACATGGACCTGTTGGAGCGAGTCCAGAGGAGGGCCACGAAGATGATCAGAGGGCTGGAGCACCTCTGCCACGAGGACAGGCTGAGAGAGTTGGGGCTGTTCAGCCTGGAGAAGAGAAGGCTGCGGGGAGACCTTATTGCAGCCTTCCAGTACCTTAAGGGGGCCTACAAGAAAGCTGGAGAGGGACTTACAAGGACTTATAGGGACTTGCAAGGGCATGTAGTGATAGGACAAGGGGTAATGGCTTTAAACTGAAAGAGGGTAGATTTAGATTAGATATAAGGAAGAAATTCTTCACTGTGAAGGTGGTGAGGCACTGGACCAGGTTGCCCAGAGAAGTTGTGTCTGCCCCATCCCTGGAAGTGTTCAAGGCCAGGTTGGATGGGGCTTTGAGCAACTTGGTCTAGTGGAAGGTGTCCTTGTCCATGGCAGGGGGGTTGGAACTAGGTGATCTTTAAGGTCCCTTCCAACCCAAACCGTTCTGTGATTCTATGATTAGTTATCATTTGCCAGTGGTTTGAACGGCAGCCTGTCAGCATTTGAGATCACTGCAGTTGCCAGAAGGATACCCTACGTAATTTGGGAATTGAAATTATTTTATAATGGCAATCTTTTTAGACAATTCCAAATACCAAACCTGTGACTGAGAATATATGCTAGATGGGTCAAATCCAAAAACAGCAATATAACTTTCTACTGATTTTGTAGCCTCTAGCTGCAAATGACATTTCAGCTTCAGCATATCCAGGAAGGTTGGAAGCAAGCAGTAGCATTTCCCTTGGATAAAAAGGAAGATGATACATTAGATTTTGCATTTTTTTTTGTGAATTTTCATCTCTTTCATGCATGAAGTTAGAAACTGGTGGGGCTGTTATGTGATTGCAGGTGGGCTCTGAAGGTGGTCCATGAAATCATGGCTGGGACAGCAGGTCTTTTGTATAATGTTTAGTTGAGATTTTTGTTTTTAACTTGCTCAGTATATTTAGCAACAGCTTTTACTTAAGTATTTTTCATAACAGTGTTACTGTATGACTGCATCTTGCCCCTAAGGTACTGCAAAACAGTGTGCTCTTGCCAGGGTCTTTGATAATACATACAGTCCTGTAACATAATACCTGTATGTGAGTTACGCTTGGAGATTCAGAGAACTCTGCAAGTTTGTTTGTGTTATTTACAGGCACGCTGCGAGGCCATCGTGCTGCAGAACCAGCACAGAAGCGATCATGGAGATGCCTTAGTGTCTTCCCCAGTACCTTGTATTTCCTTCTTTAAACCTTTCTGGCTGTTCTATTATTTGAACTATGGGAGAGTTGAATTGATAGTGGAAAATAAACATGGTGAATGGTTGTTAATGCAGGGTCTATTTTGCTTTTTCTCCAACCATCAGGTGACATTTCAGAGCTGCTATGTGAAGTTTACACCTTTTGCCACCAGTTTTGATGTTTTTCTGAGCAACAATTTTGATTGTTGCTCTCCAACTTGCCCAGCAGTGAGAAGAGGGAATCATAACACCTACATGTCACATCCTGGGCCTCAAATCCAGGAAAATCTGTCTCCTGGTCTCAGGTCAGACGTTGCTCTGGGGCAGGCTGCATTCAGAAGGCAGCCCTCTCTCCACCGTGCCAGACCTGCCTCTCCACCACATCGACTTCGGAGCTAGGGCACTTGGAGCTGGTCAAGCTCCAGTAGATGGACAGGCACAAGAGAGTAACAGCTCAAACTTCTGTGCCCGGCCAGCTTTTCTTGCTGCTGGTGTGCAGTCAACCTCCAGTACTGGAAGTAAATTCAGATAGTGACAGGAGGTGGCAACACTTGGTTTCTCCCCAGGTTTAATGTTTTAAATGCAGCTTCTTTAAGCTGCTAGCAAGAACGGAGCCAATACCGTGCTGCATCCTTGCCAGTGAGGGACATCAAATTCAGAAGTGCCTTTCAGATGTAGGGTCACTGGGTTGCAGGGAGGTAGATGAGGCTGCCTGCTACCTTGCAGGGGTGCCCGCTTCCCACCATGGTGAAAAGTCATGAAATTATATAAAGCGGTCAGCTGAACTATTGCTTGGTTTCAAGGGTGGGAAATAAATCTGGATAAGGCAAACCAAATTGTATAGGACTGGCCCAAAGAGGGAGAAAAGGGAAGAACTCTAGGTGCCATCTGAATAAAGACTCTTTCCCACTCCTTAGATGTTTTTAAGGGGCCTGGTGAGGTTTTGCCAGATGTGAAGTCATTTTTATTCCAATGCCACTTCTCCTTTACCTTCTCCCATGCATGTTCTTTGTCCTGTTTTGCTCTTGCTACAGCTGGCTTTTGACAGGGGAAGCCAGGAAGTTTTGGCTTTCTTGGATTCTGTATTAAATTGTAGCAACAGGAGAAGAGAGGCTTTGCTTCCTGTCTTGAAGTGATAGATGGACATCATGCTTGTTATCCTTGAATACAGGCATGGAGAGTCATCAGGGGTTTAAAAGCAAGAAGAAAACAGTCATTACAGAAAAAAAACAAAACTTCTTTTTGAAAGCAGCAAAACGGAGTCATTTTAAGTTCTGTAGCATTTAGGTGTAATTGTAAATAGCTTTTCTCTAACAACATTTCCCACTTGTGCTGTCAAAACTGCATACAGGTTATGCTATGTTTTGTTTTTCTTGCATGTGTTTTTCATACGTGTTCAGTGTCTTAAACAGTAAGAATGGGTTTCAGGGTGCTGAGGTTGTAAGAAAGCGCTCCTCTGTTTTCCTTGAAAGCAAGACTGTCCATGTGCGGTGAAAAATATGATAGAGAAATTCTCACCATTTTCACCCGATGATTTTGTTTTCACTCATACAGTAGAACATGTCTTGGAAAGATATATTCGGTGGGCACACTTTTGGGGTTTCAGAAGTCACAGAATTTACATTTTAAGTTGCCAAGGGGAAGGGTAATTCTTGTTTACCAAGGAGATAAAGTTCAGAAGATCAAACATCTTCAGTTTGGAGATTGATTTGCCTTTCTTCTTTCTGTCTTTCTCCCTCTCTTCCTGCACACCAGCTTATTGTCTGGTGTCCATAAGCAGCCTGTGCATACTGTAGTTAGTGGGCGAGGAGGTTTTCTGGTGCGAGCAACCATTATATCACATTTTTCTTTTTATGAGTACATTGAATCTTAAAGTATAATAAAAAAAATTACTTTCTTTCCAACGAGCAATAAGGTGATTGTTGTTATGTAATGAATTGCAACTCTCCAGCGTTCTTCTCCACGCAGATATGGGGTGGGAGAAAAAAAGGTGCTGCTTCTAGTGTTGTTTCTACTGAAATCTGCCTGCAGAGCAGGGGCTGATTTCATGAATGATGCATGTTGGATGAAACATTTTCAAAAGCTAGAGCTAAATATGTCACTTCTGATAATGCCATAACAGGTGCTATTATTTTCTTCCAACAGTTACCCTGCTGTATGTGAATTCCTACAGCACAATAACTTGTTATCTATACTCCGAGCTCATGAAGCCCAGGATGCTGGGTAAGTATGTGTGGAGAGGGAGCACTAATAATGAATAATGGCTTACTGTTGTCAAACAGAGCAAGGGAAGAAAGAACAAGTGAGTGAGAATGAACGGGAAAATTTAAAATTAAGTTGCAACAGCTCTCACTTTTTATTAATGCTATAAAAACATACGCTGGCATTAGAATGTCTTTTACATGATTATTACTGAGTTACAGGACTTAATGAATCCTCATATATCCCACTCACTTAGCCTTAGTGATTTTTAAGTGGCATAAAATGACCAGAAGTTATTTGGATGCTAAATTTGGGAAGGAAAACAAATTCAGCTCAGAAAAAGAAGTTTTGCACATGTGCCCGAGACTTCTGACACACCGATTGCCACGATGCCTGGGAAGTGATTTGGCTCACTAAGGCCAGAGCTATCGTCTCTTAAGTCTTTTGCACCTACCTGAAACTTCTGGGCCTACTGGTTTTACGCATTATCAAGAAAATAAACTTGTGGAACTCAATAGCCAAAAATGATTTTATGCAGGAGTGTCATTATTAAATTTAAGGAGTTTATTAAGACACCGTGTGCAAAAACAATCCAGGTCAAGCACCAGCTGGTGTTGATGGTTCCCTCATGAAACTATTGCCAGTGTAAAGATAGAATTTTTATGCTGCTTTAAAAAATTATAAAAAATTATCTATTCATTGAAATTTACCATACTTGTGAGATTTTAATGAAGGACTGGTATCTGAATAAATAGCTTTGCATATCTTGCATAAATTATTAATGTGTTTATTTGGAGGTAGAAACTTTACCCAACCTGAATAGTAATAAAAGATAAAGTAGCAAGATTGTAGGAATGAGGTTGGTATTCACTATGCATATAAAAAGCTATTCTGAATGTTTGAATTATCACATACTTAAAAACCTCAATGCAATTAAAAGCAAGCTATTACTCTGCCAAAAATAACTGGCATGAAATACCCAAGGGTAATGAAATTTCATTTTTATTGTATTGCTTTCCAATAAAGGGTGAAAAATAAAATTCTGTAGAAGGGATTGCATTGAAACTATACAATGGTTTCAGTGCAACTGTTGTGGATGTTTGCCAAATTCTCCAGTTTCTTGTAGCTGTGAAGACTAAAGAGTAGTATTTGGTGTTACTTGTGTCTTAGTAAGACAAAAGTACTGTTCAGTTAGTTTCCTTCCAATTACTTGCAGGTTTAATGCTTGATTGATTATATGTTGGTCCAATAAGCCTTTTATTTTTCATAAGGCAGCAAGGTTAGGTAATGAAAACATGCAAGCATTAATAAACTGGCTAATAGACTGGATGAGATTAGACACAGCACTGAAAATATTGGAACCCCTGCTTCCCCTCCCTTTCTCATACTTCCTATCTCCCCTGGCCTTGCCATCGCTTGCATGCCCAGAGAGGACAGGCAGCTGGAGGGTCATGGAGGACTTGCAGTTCTCTTCTGAAGGCAGCACCGTGCATCTCCAAGGCACACGTGCTGGTGCTTGCCTTCACCCGCAGACCCACGGAGGCAAAGTCTAGGAACGTTCTGGGGTGCATGTGCATAGAGGCCACCTGGCACTGAGGGAATTCATAACAAAACCCACCTCTGGCTTACTGAATTTCAGATGGAGACGCAGCTTTTGAGCATGGTGTGGATCCCTGGCCATCCCAAATGGATATAACAAATAAGCCTGCAGGAAATATTTTTTCCCATGGCTTTAAAAAGCACATATGCATGGTTTTCTGTCTTGGTATTTGTTAACAGTGGGTGCAGTAATGTACTAGGGTTTTTTGCACTATATTTGGTCAGTGGCAAATATATATACAACATTGGGCAATAATTAGTGTCTTCTCTTTCCTTTTAGGTATCGTATGTACAGGAAAAGCCAAACAACAGGCTTCCCCTCACTAATCACAATTTTTTCAGCACCAAACTATCTAGATGTATACAATAACAAAGGTAAGAATTTAATTCCTGTTAATATACAGTAGACTGTACTTCTCTTTACTCAAATATATTACATTGGTTTTCTTTTTCACTCCTTTATTTATCAGTTCATGCCCATTTTCTTCCTCTATTTATTAGTTCATGCCCATTCCATTTATTACGTAATACAAATCTAATTAAATTTATCATAGGCGGATGTATGCCTCTGAACATAACTGTAGATTCTAATATGCCTTAGGATATTTCTGTATTTTGACTGCAAGTTATTAAGTAAATGTTACACAGGAAGCAAAACCAAAAACAGCTCTATTAACTAAAAGAAGTATATGAAGAAATGCTGTGAGTGACATGTTCAGAGCTCAGTGTTCCTTATAATTAATTATTTGTCCCTTTGCTCCTTTCCAATAAAATTAATGGAGTTTGTACATGCAAACCCTCTAGCCAGCTAACAAACTTCGACAGATCATCAGTGGATAAAGCATGGGATAGATATTGTCTGAGTTCATTTACGTTTTGGGTTTTTTTTAATCACTTGAAAACTATTATGTAGGAAATGAAATATTATTAGCCAAAAAAAAAATGGTACTGCACAAATAAGAAGTGACTGGTCACTCTATAAAGACTTCACTGAATACAAGTGTTTGCAGCTTCTCTGAGTTTATTAGTGTATTGCATTCCCTGAAATTTCCTCTAATGAACTGGAAAAAAACCCATGTTTCTAAAAATAAAGCATTCTAATAAACCTGTCCTCCTATATCTTGAAATGAGCAGTAATGTTTACTTTGTCCTATTCCCAGTAAAGCTAAAATTATTTGTGTTCCTCTGTGAGCAAAACAAAATAATTTTTTTCTCAATGATATTCTTGAAAGTCGCTCCATTGCAAAGAGATCAGTCTTTCTTGAGAAGAGACATTTTTAATTTGGATGCTTGCCTGCAAAGGAAGTAAGCAATTTTTAATTTTTTTCTTTTTTTAAACTTGGAAAAGAAAGCTTCTTCAGGCATCATTTTGTATTATGAAACTCATAATCTAAAAGCTGTTATGCCATGAACTGTATGCAAGAGAAGGAAACACTTCACTGTTAGATAATGGGGTTTATACACTTCGGTGTTCTCAATATGCGTGTTAACTTGTGGAAAAATTAATAAAAGCATTCTGCAAAAAACATGCAAGCAGAGCTGTCACTAGCTACTTTTGTAAAAGTAAATAATATAGGGACTCTGCTAGCAACCCAAAAAGTGCAGGATGAAACAAGGAATGTGTTAATTTTCTTGGCAGCATCGTTGTTGGTGGTGGAAAAGTGTGTTTACTCTCTGGGTTGGCTGCTTTGGGTAGAAGGCAGACCGATGACGGGTCTGTACAAGTAAGGTGATGGAAAGCGTTCACCTTTTGTTTCTTAATGCATGGAGGCAGTTCTGTATGCAAGGCAATGGGTGACCAATGTGAGATTTTTGTCACGAAGGCGAATCTTAAATGTAAAGCAATGATTTATAACATTCAAAATCTTGAATTTGAAACCACAGAGTTGGGATGGTGAAGAGAAGTGCCTCTCTCTTATCTCCATTTCGGAAGAGAGGGTCATTTCCCTTGTTCCAGGATGCTGTGCTGTGGCAGGCAGGTCTTAAAAGTGGTGGAATGCCTTTTCTGGTGAAAGGCTGTAGGCCAGCTGCTGAGAGGCGCTGGTTATCTGCGGTCACAAGCTGAAGTTTGGGTGAGCTGCTGGCGATATCTGCTCTGAGTGAGCTCAGGCAAATCAGCAGTGGTGCGAGATCGGCACTGGTGTGCCACTCTTTAATGTATGCCTTCTTGTAAATTTAGAGGCTGACCTTTAGCAGCTTTGTAATGAATTTCTGTTGAGTTTAACTGCTTCCTTTTCTCTCATTAGAAGTTTTGAAGCATTATTTCATGTGGCTTGATTGCACTGGCTCTTGGCATTTAAAGTACATCATGCATAGTTTTTCATTCTGCATTGCTTATGCATCTTCATCTGGATAGCATTTGGGTGCTTGCTTTCCTCTTCAAGAAAGAAAAACACCATCATCCTCAATCAGTCCAAAACGTGGCTACTTGTTGACTTCCTTGATTTGCGGCAGATGAATTAAGAACACAGAGCTTCTGACTGACTGGTTTCAGGAGGCAAAGGAAGGCTTTTCCATCCAGAGGTGTTACAGGACAGTTGCTCTAGCTGACTCATCATGCACTGGTGCAGAACCTGATTGATTTTTACACATCATTTAGGGTTTTGGTTACTGTCAGTCCTTGGAAAAAGAGTTACTCTCCTACTAGTAAGTGCCTTGCTTTCTAGTATGCCTTCTTAGTATGCTTCTGGTTGTCACTTTGCTGATAAAGTCACCCTAAATAAATTCCTGAGAGGCTCCATCTCCTGCTGATGTGAATGGGTCATTTTTAAATGCAGTGTTGTTTAAGATAAATATGTTTTTTTAAAAAGCTGCAAGGGGTGAGGAATGCTCGTTTTCTACCCCAGGTTGATAGTTCTCATACCCGTTAAAGCAGATGTGCTTTCTTGTACTTCTTCAAAGCACTTCAGAAGGAGTGAGCTTGGTTGCCAACTTTATCCAAGGGCTTATTCAGTCCCTGCTGGAGAGCAGCCACTGGGATCAGATATGTCCTCAAAGAGCAGTAGGGAGGCAACATTCCCAGAGCAAAAGGAGGTTTGGCAGGAGTAGCTGAAGATAAGCTGCCCAAACAAGACCATGTGCAGCATATCTGCTGTTAATAATGCTGCTGTGGACTCTCTGCATGGGCTATCTCACAGTACCAACCCACCATGGGAATCTCTTTTGGCTTTGTTCTGCTGGATTCTGGCACCGAAGGGAGTTTTCTGTATCCTTTTGGTTACTGGCCATTGCCTCGTGAAGGCTGTGTGTGTAATTTGTCCGTCATGTGGCTGCTGGTCCTGTCGCAACCCCAGCCCACACACATGCACAGCTTTGGGTGCCAAAGTTAGGTTTTTCAATTAGGAGGCTCCTGTCAGGGGTTCCCTGTGTAGTTAATGGAGACAGAGAGATATGCTTTCAGGGGGTGATTCAGAGACTCGGAAACTGCCTAGATATGGGGAGCCTAGTGTCCCTCCTCTTTCCAAGACTATCCTTCTTCATTATTGTTATTAATGCCTTCCATATTCATTATAATGGAGAGCATTGGCAAAGGGGAGGAATTTATATGTATGGGTTTTGGCAACTTCTGAGCTTCTGTTCAGTGTCTTCATAGCTTTCTCAAACATTTCTGCTCCCATTTATATTATTAAAAGGCATAAAGACAAAGATACTTTAAGATTATTATTAAAACTTGTTATAAGAAATACTGGTCCGTTGATGATTTTCTAAGACTACTCCCTCTGGAGAGGATCAAAACTCCTCATGCAAGAAGATAAATGTTAATTGGATTGTGATAGTTACCTGTGACTTCAGGGCCTCGGAGGAAGGTTGTACTGATCAAGAAACTCCGAGAAAGTTGTGTAAGTACGAGTTTACCCCTGGATTCGAGGGTGCCCATCACCAGGAGAGATTCTCTATGGCAACAGAATAAGAGGGTGCCAAAAATTACTGTATTGTATGATCTGCTGGCCTTGTACCGTGTCTAAACTCTCATTCCTGCATTTAATATTTCTTAATGCCTTAATTAGGGCTTGCTGTAATGCTGTTCATGCCACAACAAAACAAAATCAAGTGAAAGATTTTACAGAAGTTCTACAGAGGCAGGCAATTTATTTGTAAATCATTGGCAATACTTCATATTTTAGTGTCTGGCTGTCACTTCAGTAAGTGCCCACTTTTTGGCTGAGTGAACAATTTTAACTAGCTGTCTAAAGACAGACTATTATCTTTTGAACACTTCTAAAAGATTAGGTTTCGTAGTAGTGAGATAACCACCAGAGAATCCGAGGCTATAGAAAAAAATAACTTGATGTCTCTTCCAACATGCTGCAACTTACACATGGTGTTGCTGAAAGGAAAAGCAGATGATGAAGGAAAGAAACAAAGAAAGTATGCAGGGGAGTTTGGGATACTAGAAAAAATCAAAACCAGCTGTACAGCCATATGCTTGTTAACGTATCAGATAAGTAATATATCAATGAAGCATGTATAGAGTATCAGCATGCAGTATACCATAGATACACGTTACAAAATGTACCCGATCCAAGTGGATCTAACAGGAAAATTATTTTCATATTGGAAAAAGGCAGAGTAATGTACGTGGAAGACAAGGATGATCTTTGAGAAATAATAGCACTTTGGGAGAAAGAAAAGCGGCATAACCTTCTGTTTGCCCTATCAGTTTTCTTTAATGCTTTATCTCTGCTGTTGTGATGAGGCCTTGTCATGGAAACAAAAGCTTTTAAAGAGGAGCTGTCAGGGTATCTAGGCCATCTCGTTGCCAGCGCAGAGAAGTTTGCCAGAAGTGATTTTTGCAGTCTATTGATAAAATCTTGAATGCTATTGCGCTGTTTCTTTGGAAGATGCAATTGCACATGTAAAATAAAAATCTTCAGAATTCTGTAAGGGAAGATGTTCCCAACTGCAATTAGCTCTGCTTCTGTACTGGATTAGTTACATCATTACCTTGTATAGTAAATCATTTTTTCCTTTGATAATGTTTAAACTCCTTAAGCATTTTACTAACCCTTATCCCTGACCTGTCTTGGGCAGAAAACACTGTGGTTACTTAGCAACTCTGCTGGAGGAGAAGGCACTGTTCCCAGTTGCACAGTTAATGCTGAAGTTAATTTGGCATTAAACCAGAAATTGAAATTCTTTCTTAGGTATGAAGAATTTGAGAGACCTTTCACTGCATTTATTTTCTAAACGCAGGATGACTTTTTCTGAAAAAAATGACAGGAAAATTAGTTAACTTGTTTGCTAAAATTATTTTATGGTTGTTTATCAAAAAACTTGTAGTTCATTCTGGGCTAGTATTTCTACCATGCTNTAATTTATACTGAAAAATGATTCAGCAGATCTTGAAACATGATATGTAGTGTCTTTGGGTAATTCTGAACTATTGGTCACACAGTTTAATGTTGTTCACATTGTGTAAGGCCTTAATCCACCTCCAACATATAGGCTTTTAAAGTGCCGTTTGAGATCCCAGAGGGGTCTTGAGGCATCCACTCAGATCTGACAGGCATGACACAGGAGATAGGAGCGATCCGGGGTCATCTTTAACTGAGGGAGAGCAAGGAGATACCCCAGGGGGTCTCAGATGGCACTAGGTGCTTATATTTGACCCTGAGAAGGTTAGAAGAGCTGTCTCCATTTCTAGCTGAAGGATGGAGGTTTCTCACCTGCACATTTTTCACCACCTGCATTTCCAGCCTTAGGCACCTATGTTAAATGCTTAAGGCTAAACAGCATGAATGCCCTTTGCCTGCTGCCTTAGTGTTTCATTTCACTCTAATGTGATTTCAGCATCCGATATCTCAGTTTACTAGCATTGAAAAGACGTATAATGTCATTTGGGATATCTGCACATCTTCACTTTACAAAACATTAGCTTCTAAAACTCATTTACAACAGCAAGTACCAAAATCAGGTTAAAATGTATGTGGCTGTTAAGAATAATAAAATAAGATTTGTGCTCTGGTTGGTGATCATACACAATAAAACTGTGGCTGGTGGCTTGGTCAGCTAGCATCTGTCTGAGTATACGTTTGGAAAGAAAAGTATAGAGGTTGCAGCCTGGAATAATAAGCAAATGTTGGAGAGAGTCGGGTTTTCCTCAGTTACAGGTTTCCTAACCAAAGGAACCCATCACACTTTCTTCCGTCTCCTCCATCAGCGACCACGTGGCCTGTAGTCATATAACCTTCAAAAGATTCCTGCTCTTTCAGGGCAACTGGGGTCTCCTATAGCTACTTAGGCATCAAGTTAATGTGGACTAAGAAATGAAGCAGAGGTGAAACCCCCAAACATTTCTGAGCCAATAGAGAGGAAAAAAAGAGCTATGACCGAAAGAAAGCAAGGGGCCAGAGCAGCTCAGGGAAACTCCCACTCTTATCTGAGAAGCATTTTCTTCTTGATCCAGGTGAAGTTTTCTTCTTCTGACTACTAAGCAGTAGTCAAAACTGCACAATCATAACAAGAGCCAGTTTGTTTAATGTTAAATATCAACTTCATTAGTTACCCAATAAAAATATTTTGTGTACATTGTGCTTGTAAATGAAAGATTTTAAATTAAAAATTCAGAAAAGTATTTGTGATACCAATAACTACCTTACTTATTTTATTCTTTTAAGAGGAGGGTTATTTTAGAAGACTTCTGTCTCTGTTATTACCCTGCTCTATTGTATAGTGTTATTTTTCTTCAAGTGGCCTTTGAAGTCATTTGTGGGGGAGCAGTACAGGTCATTTACAGAGGAGAATAATTTTTAAAATACCGTTATCAGAACTTGCTTTTGTAAGATATTCAGGTATATAAATTAATAAGGTGGTATGAAGATTTTTTTTTTACAGTAATCTCAAAATAAATTATCTTCCTTTAAAAAAAAAACAAACCCAACTAAAGCCATCTATATTTAATTTGATGTTTTCCAACTCTTCTGCTTATGATTCAGGCTTTTTTAGAGGCCAGTTATAAAAGTTCCTTGTGAAAATGATTTATTCAACTTTCACAGAACTTAGAAATAGACTTCATGGATAGATTGAAGAAATAGTGGGAAGGGGAACTACCTCAGCTCACTAAGATGATGAATTTGACATTTTAGACCTTCTAAATGAATCTTCACAACCATTAAGTGCTCCTTTTTGTGTGGTTTTGACTCATTTTTGCTGTAAAGCCACAAACTATTTATTTTTATTATGCAATTGTGTCACTGTAATAGAAGGAGAATGAATTTCGATCTGCCATAAGTAATTTCAGCCAAAAAATGATGGAAACATTAAGAGCATCAACACTAGTTTTCTCATTTTTGCTAATAACAGTATTAAGCCATTTTTATTTTACTGAGCAGCAGAATGGCTGCCAACTGTCAGACTAGGATGGGCAAGAGTCAAATGTGGTTTATTTAAATGGAGGGTGTCTGCCTGGCAAAAAATCATGTAAATGGTAGCGAGCCGTTTTCTGTGTCTATCAGTGAGTAGGCTTCAGAAACTCCCAGGTCACTCTGGACTCTCTCATCGGCCACAAAATGGAAGACACCTAGCAACCTATTAAATTTTTGTGGGAAACAACAGTCTAGTGCATCAAAAAAAGTTTCTTTTCTGATTGACACACGCTTTAATCAATGGAAGGAGATGAATAATCAGAAGAAATGGTTTACCCCCTTTCAGCCAATGTTGCGATACACTGCATTTCCTACAGTGCTGTGCTGTATTGAGTCATGCAACTTCATTGCTGGCTGTTAAGTGATAACCAGCCCCTGGAACTATGTTCCTCCCTGGGGAGCCACAGGTGGGAAGGCTGGAGGAAAGGGGAAAACAAAGTGTGATATACTTCTTTCTTTGTGCCTTTGTCGTGGTATATTTCTGACATACTTTTGATTCATGCTGTTTCACCATTTATGAAGGCATTATTGTGTGTGTTGCTTCCTTCCATTTTTCTTTGACTAAAGCTGAGGAGGACCATTCTGAAGGTCACACGTTAACAGATCTCATCAGGATGGCTTAAAAAGGCAAATGGAAGATGATTTATGTAAAGTTACACATGTCTTCAAGTATGTGCAGTATATTGTCTCTAGTGTAAAAAGTATTTGATGACAGCTCATCTACAGCTACAGAACTAGAACTCCTACAAGATTAGGCAATGACCAGCAGGACGTAGTAAAGTCAGTGCTGTCTGCGTGAGAGTAAACATCTGAGCAGTGATTGGTTTAGAGCTGTATGTAAATGCTGGTAGCGAGATGCCCAGCAAACTTCATGTAAAGTTCACTGAGCTGTGTTTTAAAAACTGAAACCCCACCCTTACTTTTCCGGTAATAAAAATGTAAAGTGACAGCACCTTTTACAGTGGATGGAAGCTTCAGGTTGTGTTGACTGTCTTAGTCCTATGTTGATTAAAGATCCTGTCTGCCATCTCCTGTAACTGTATTGTTTAAAAACTTTTATGTCTTTGTGTTCAGGATAGTTATGAGTCCCTTTGGTTTGAGGTGGTCATCTCAAAATTACCTTTTTCTCCATGAGCAAAGAAATACTCGCTCTTCTATTTCATAAAAGGCTCTGTTCACATCCAACAGCACATGTATTCTGTGCCTCTGCAATTTAGAAATTACTGAATTTCAGGAAACAGATTCTGTAAATTAAAATATACCCTAATTAAGTTAGAGATACTGTTACCAGATTGAGTCTTTAACTGCATTATTAAGATTTTACATTACATGTGTCTTTGCAAGAAGACAGAAAAGAAAAGCAAAAAAAGAAAAAAGGAGAAGGAAGGGATGAGATTTAGTTTTACTGTTTCCCAAGCTGAGGCAGTTGGCCCATAAAGTGAACAACAGAAATCCAACACTGGATGATTTTTATTGAAAGACTGTATTATTGAAAGCTCTCCCTCAATACATTCTTTTAAAGCCAATAAATAGACCTGTGATATAAACAGCTGCTGAACCCATCCCCATTCTGTATTCTTCCAGGCAGTCTCAATGAATGGCCTGAGGTTTGAGTCATCTACAGCACCCTAATAACCACTTATTGCTATAAAAAATTTTTAAAGTGCATGAAAGTCTAGATTTGCTGCGGAATGTAGTGTTAGCATAGTGTTAGGCAAACTTCATGCTTTAGAAAATGAGTTCTGATAAGGGCGGTTATCTAGGCTTATTGTAGAGTTCATTTTATTTCATCTGCTGCATTTTCAACATGATTACTTTGCTCCTCCCTAACCAAATTGATATTGTCCCTTTCTCTCCCGCCTATGCTCTTTGCCCTCTCTACCCAAGCCACGTCCAACCTTTCCCTCTTTCATCTGACTTTTGACTACTCTGGGCCTGGGTATAGCTATGGTCTCTTCCAGAAATAAATAGCTGTTTGTTACTGATATGCTTTGTAATACCATGATTTACTTTGATTAATATTGCAAAACCAGGTTAAAGTTAATCAGATATGAACCTGAAGTCCATTAACACAAGTTGACACTGAACTTGACTTGGTGCTTTAAAAAATGGCAATGGCATAAATATCTATATTTATGCCCATTAGCAAATGTAGTCTTTTTGTGCGTGTGTGTGTGTGTTGACAAGAATGTTAAGAATTTTAAATGGTGCAAGACAAATCGTATTATTATTCATTCATACTATCGGGAGCAGAGTCTCACGTGCCTAGAGTTTGAAAAATGCGAGAAGAAAGTATCATCTGTTGTGCAATACTATGAATGAAATACGTTGAAAATGTTCATTGGAAGAGCAGCATTCAAACTCGCAGTGATAAACGCTTTTCTTTGTTATCTCCAAAGTGTGGTTGTGAGGAGCTCAGGTAACTGTGTGAAATGGGTGGTTGTGGGTAGTCTGCCTTGTTCCCTGCTGGTGGCAGGTCCCAGAGCCTACGTTCATGACTACTCAGGTTATTAATTCACTTACCAACCCATCGTAGCGCCAGGGAAAGCTGACGATACTGCTTTCAGGCTGGAAATGGCTTGCAACTTCTTTGAGGCTGTATCCTGTTATAAGTAGCAGTCAAGTGCTGCCACTGGGTCAGGCGGTTGAAAGCTGGTGTGCAGCTCTGGAGGCTGTGCACGCTATGAGCATTACTGGTCTGGTAGCCAGTCACACGCGTGTGGCTGACGTCTCTTTTGTTTCTTTCCTTTCTCCCTTCTAGCTGCAGTATTGAAATACGAGAACAACGTTATGAATATCAGACAGTTCAACTGCTCCCCTCATCCGTACTGGCTTCCAAACTTCATGGATGTGTTTACCTGGTCCTTGCCGTTTGTGGGTGAGAAAGGTACGTAAATTGGCTCTGTTCACAGAAACTGCAAAATGGTTTCTTAGTCACTGTGCATGTGGCCTTGTTTATTTGAAATGGCAAGAATAATCTGAAGACAGATGACTTGCTTTCGAGGACAAATTTGAAGAAACAGGGCTCAGAGGGGCAAGCAATTACTAATGGTTAATCACACTTCTCATATGTTTTTATAATTTCCACTCTTCCCTGGCTATGATGCCGTTATGTTTCTGCTGTAGAAATAGATTTTATGGCATTGCAGGCCAGAGGTGCATTTATTGAATAAAATTCTTATTAATTGTTCCTTTATAAGCTCTTGGGCATTCCCTTGGATATTGCTTACTGCTCAAGGGACATCACAGCAGACTTCACTACATCATGGTTACATCCTTACCCAGCTGACCTTTCTGATAAGATGATGATGGGTTGCTTTTTCACCAGCAAACACAGAGCTAGTGATGCTAAGACCCAGTCTGTTAACTGTTCCTGGAGAGAGTAGAGAGATGGCAGGAAAAAGGAAAACCTGCTCCTCAGCCCCTTCTCTGCCCAGGGCGTACAGTGCCTCATCACTGGCAAGAAGACTCTAAAAAACATAAATGATGTTTTATTGAAACACGATGCTGTTGATGTTGCCTGAAGACAACTTCATGCTATGAATGGCAAGCACACAAAAGGCATGAAAACACTTTGGTCTAACATATTAAATGAATACATAATGCAAACTGCTGAAACCCCAAGTCATTTTATTCAGGGTCTGAGATGAAGCTTGCTTTGATCTGTCCATTATAGGATATTGCTGCAACAGCAATTACTGCCAGAAAACTATAATAAACTCTCAAAAGCTGCTTGGAACAACAGTTCTCTCTTAATAGGCAACTGGAAATACAGGCAGCTGTGGCTCTTACCTGCAGTCATGACCGGCTTTGTTTTCAGCTACTCTTTTGTACTAGGAAAGCCACTGGTGAGACGCCTGAGGTCTCTGTGAAAAAGCAGATAGACAATAAAATAGGGATTAACAAAGAATAGACAGCTGTTTCCACTAATGGAGACGTTACATAATCCATGCTGACGTGTGTTGCGGACTCTTGTGAAGCAGATAAAATGCTTTCATTTTCTTCAGCCGTAAACTCCGCCAGGCCATTTTTAGGATGGGCCTGTTCTCCATACATGTTGCGGTTCTGTAGGATGCTCTGTAAGGTCATTTTTCCAGAGGTTTTCCATCAGTGGCCTCCTCAGGTGAGGCTGCAGGATGCACGGCCAGATTTGTTGAGGTTCTGAGACCGTCAACATTCCTTCATCTTTTTTCTTGGGTTTTGGTTGGGGTTTTTTTCTCCTTCATGTCTTCCCAGTGGTCACTCTTACCAATTGCTTGGAACTTTTAGAGACCCAAGAAGTGAAATCAGCATTTTCCCTTTCTCTGCAAAACAAAACTCATGGATGTAAGAGTTGATGTTCTGCACAGCTTTTTATTTATTTCCTTTTTTTTTTTTTTATAGATTTTTCCCTTAAAGGCCAACCAAGGTAGGAAGCTGTTAGTTTCACTGGTGGTTGTTAATGTGGAAAGTCTTTCCACTAATCCTGTCAAAGGAAAATATTAAATCCTTCACTAATGTAGGAAAAATATAGCTGTGTCCCACCCTTCTAATGTGCTAAGCCATCGTACTTGTCACAGAAGAGGATTTTAATAACCACTTGATTGAAACTTTTAAAATTTCAACTCTGTAGCTAGCGCAAGGCTAGACAAGCCTGGTAACGCTTTTAACGATGCTTACTACATGTAGATGTAGTGGAGTTTTTCTCAATCTGCTAATGATTTCACATTTTACCTCGTAACTTTGGCTTTTTTGATCTCTAAATTCCATTTCCTTGGTTGTGATTTTTGCTGGTTTTTTTTTTGGCTGTTCTTACTCTGTATGCTCTCTGGTTAGTGTCTCACTGTTGACTTTCCAGAAAGAGCTGGGACCAGATTAGGGGTAGCCTGAGGCTGACCCTTCCGTGCCCGAGTTGCAAAGTAAGCAAGTTGAATATATTCTGAATTCACTGATAATAACATTTCTATTGAATATAGAATAGTTCCAGCTGGAAGGGACCTACAACAATCATCTAGTCTATTTGTCCTGGATTTCAAGAGACGCTGCCCCTTTGTAGACATCTTACAAGGGCTAATGTTTTGTTGAACTGGAAGTACAGTATCCAAAACCTGGATAAATAAATAAATATTCTGTGATCCCTCTTGCTGTAACTTTTTCAATTGAAATGTCATTCCATTTGCTAAGCAGGGAACTCAAATCCTACTGCAATGTAGCAGCAAAAGGAGAGTGGTCAGTTCTGCTGTCCAAGTTGAGTGAAAGGCAAAATGTATTGAGGGGAAGAAAACAGAAGTTGCCTAGTTCACTGACAATTGCAAAAAATAGAGATTGTGAACACATTATTTTTTAAGGTCTATTTGTTGTGGTGTTTGTTATATTTGGAACAATTTTTATGAAAACCTGTACTTTTTATTAACTACACGAGACACTTCAAGCTTATATTACTACCTGTGTAAAACAAGGTCCATGTTGTTTAAAAAGTGGGTGCCATTTCTGTACTGAATTTTCATTAACACTGCTACAGCTAGAGTTTGCTCTCTGACAGATGACGGAAGCTTAATATCAACATTTTGCATTTGTTTTCCATTTTAGTGACAGAGATGCTGGTAAACGTGCTGAACATCTGCTCAGATGATGAATTGGGGACAGAGGAAGATGGGTTTGATGGTAAGAGCCTCCTGCCCTTGGTTGAGATTGTTTGCCTTGAAACTACTTTAAAAGTTTATTTACTAACCCTGGGATAATTTTCTGGGTCCTGTTGAAGTTCTGTGCCGCTGAAATCAACTTTTGTGCTAGACTCCAGTGGATTTGCTTACTGCATGGAAAGAGTTAATGGAACTCCTGCCCTGTTCTAACCCTTTCCTTGGTCTCACTCTTTTGGTTAAAAAAAAGTGTATTTCCCTCCATGAAATCTAGGTTGTGTTGTCACAAAGGGGTCAGATGTTGATTTTATGCATAAGATCCCAGGGATTCCCATAGGAAGTTTAATTATATCAATGAAATGATCTTCCTATGACAAAATAAGCTTCCTGCAGAGCTCCTTCCAAAATGTCAGTACCGCAACTTTGGAAGACTTGTACTCGAAATATTTCATTAGTCGCCTCTTTTAATGCACTTGTGTATCTAAAAGGCTTTAAGAAGCAATATAATCAATAAACATGCAAACACAGATAGAGAATGTTCTGGCCTGACATTTCTGCTCTCTCCAGAATGTCCCTTTTTGGTTGAGCAAAAGTGAAAAAAATCCCACATATCCCTAACATTCTTACTATGAACGCTTTCAGTGTTTTTAAACAAACAAACAAAAAAATCTAGGAAAAGAACAGAAATATTACAAAATTAAAAAAGAACCTGGAAAAATCTACCACTACCAAATATTCTCAAGATGTTTGTAGGTGGAATGAATGAACAGGGAGAATGAAGAACTTTCAAGTAAGGCAAATATTTAATGAAGTTGTAATTACTAATTAAACTTATCTCTCAAAGTCTTTATTTTTAATCTTTGGAAGAGGAAGCTAGCTCACGGGTTTTGACAAATATTTCCTCTGCAAGAGGAGAAGAAGGGTATGGATGATAGTGCTTTGCTTTTACTCTGAAAAGCCAAATGGAATTCCCTGTTCTGCATCCGCCGTGGAGTGTGGACGTGAACAATTATCTTGCAGGACTTGAGACAAAGACTGAATTTATTGAAACCAGTAATCAGTGGAGAGAAGAAAACACCTGTTTGAATATTGTGCCCCATTTTTTTCTCATGAAATTTAAATAAGTAGCTACTGTGTAATTAAAGCAGCGTGTGAAACAGTACGGAGGCATACAATGAGTAAAAACTGTGTCAAATTAAATACAGTAGCAAGAAAACCATGTGCTTAAAATCCTTGGCTCAGGAAAGCACTTAAGCGCAGGCTGAAATCCCACTGAATGCAATGCCAAAGCAAAGGCTTTATGGGAAGGATTTTTAAATTAATTCAGCATTGGCCTAATACTTTCTTTTAAAGTTGTACTATAAACTTCCATTGAGCAGACACAGGCCAATGCCTATACTCCTTTTCTGAAATTTCACTGCGTCAGCGTTCCCATGCCTAAGTTACAGTTCAGCAGCACTTTTTCAAAAGCAGAGTCACAAATGATGAGGCATTAGGGAACTTTGGGGACAGCAGCCCTCTCCTGCTGCAGGAGGTCTCTACATCTACTTTGTTTTTTTCCGAGAGGAGCGTGAACCCCCTGCTCCCCGGGAGTTTTACCACTGCAGTCCTTCAGACATGGAGTTTGCAGCATTGCAGGTGTCTAAGCAGGGAGGCAGGCTGAAATCCTCCGGGCTTGCATGTGTGTGTACTGCATAATGATATCTAACAGCGTTAAAATTTCCAGATGAGGAATAATCAAACCATTCCTGGTACTGTAATGTTAATACTGTTGTCTAAATCTGCTTTCAGTTTTTTTCGGTATGAATGCTTTCTCTGCGTAAAACATTATGTTAAGGAAGATATTAGAAATGTCGTCGTCTTTAGCATGTGTAGTTAAAACCAGAGCTGGCATATGTTCATGTCTGCTTTCCCAGATAATCCCCTTAGAGCTGTAAAATGGGATCTGTGGCGCTGGTGCTGCAGCTTGCTGTGGGTGCACGCTTGTCCCTCCAGCCCACTGGAAGCAGTGGGCTCGTGGGGATCGTACACATGGAAGAGACTCTGAAGAATCCAGGCGTAAAAGTAAATTTGAGGGTTGATTTAAATTTAAATAGAGGCTGAGAACTTTAATGATTTCCTGGTGCGTTCTGATTTATTATCTGTACAACAAAGGAAAATCCTCTTTCTCTCGGAGACAGTTGAGTTCCCTCTCTTTTCTTATTTTTTTTTTTTTCCTTAGAGCCTTGCCTTTTGGGGGAGAAACTGCAAGATGTATTTCATTTGTGTTCTTGATGAAACAGACTGGAATGATTATCAGCTTAAAACTGTTTCTGTAAGGGCTGTATATTGACAGTCTTGTAGTGGTTCAACATTTCCACTATTCTTCTTCAATAATTTCTGTCCAGCTTCCTCGGAGGACTGCAGTAGTACAGTCCTATTTGCCCACTGATGTTTTTCTTTAGCAGTATTTCCCATAGAAGGAAATGCCTGATATCTGCAACAGCAGATGCATTTTGTTTGATGGAATGATTCTTTAAAATCATCGCTGATTTTTGCATCATCAGTAGTTTTCAGAGCTTGCTGCTGATTTCCTTTCTCTCCTTGCAGTTTGAACATGCCCTGACCTGGGTTCCCACATGTAATGAGAATGAACCATCACTATGGTTTGCACTGATCATTCATTTGTTATCTTCTGTTATACTTTCTTGCCCTCTGTCTTCCTCTCTCATTTCCCCCTTCAAAAAAAAGCCCCATCAGTATTGCCTGACCTCACTGCATGGTGTTCTTGTGAGCCCATTATTATTATTATTATTTCTGAGTCATGCATGTCGCATCTAGCCATGTGCAGGATGCTGAACAGCATGTGTTCCCCTTTTTTTTTTTTTTCCCCTTCCTTTTTGCTTAAGGAGACACATCATGGGGATCTGATCAATTTGTTGTAGGCAGTTTCTGTGTATGCGTAGTGGGAGAAAGCCTAAATAGCAATCGCAGTGCCCTTTAGCCTGTATCTCCCTGCTGGCCTGTATTGGCCTTTTGATTTCACTTGCTTTAAAAATGAGAGAATATGATAGGTCAAGTTTTCTTATCTGATAGTTTCCTCTTGCTGTACTTTCTCTTCCCTGTTTGCTGTGGTGGTTGCAATATAATCTGATCCAGCAAAAAATGCCTTGGGTGAACGTTAGCTCATATGCTGTATGGTTTGTGCATCAAACATATCGCTTAGCAACAGGAGCTGCAAATACTTCTACCCAGACAGCATATAGTCAGAGTCCTGTTTTATTTTAATTAGTAACATTTCTGGCCTCATGCATTTGATTGAAAAACTAAGCTGCTAATTAAAAGGGTGCAATAACGTAATAGACAACTTGACACAAATGCACTGCTTGCTTTGTATGCATCTCTATCGTGGTTTGGCATAAAGACACTCCTAAATTACCTGCATTAATTTTTGTATTGCCTACAACATTGTAGCTCGCAGCCTTCTCACGGAAAAGCTGCCGTCACAGTGCTAGCTGGAGCATTTATTCCTCGGCTGGAATACAGCTTCCCCAGTACAGTGCTGTAGTCCGAGCCTAAAGAGAATTACCAAGTCAAATGTCTCCTGCTGATCAAAACCTGGTTCTGCTGTGAACAGTGGCATATGAAGAGCCACAGCTCTTCAGTGCAATAAACTGCACCTGGGGCAAGCCCTGCACCAACTCAGAGACTGAACAAAAGCAAAGGCCTCGTCATTAAGTCTCGGTTACTTACCAATGCCTTGATAAGGGTGTTCATGATACTACCTGGGCAGATGAGAGAGTCTTAGCTTTTCAAAGAGTTAATCTTTAACTAGGAGAGAAATGGAAGGGTTTTCCCGCTGGTTTATGTTTGTTCTTCCTCCAAACCAGCAAGGTCAGGCTGCAATATATTCCTAATCTCTGTGAGTTGGTGGCAGAAGGGCATTTTAATGTGATCTTTTTATTTATTTATTCATTCATTTATTTGGCCAGGTATGGTTGTTTCCATGCCAAAGCATTTTTCATGTGAGCCATAGTATGGCACATTGGTGTGCTCTGCCTCTGAACCAACCTAGCAGCGTGCACTAGATAACCAGTGCCCCCAAAACACGTCATGGTGCAGTTGTTCCTCGGCACCGAGTGCTGCACTTGCCTTGCTCTCAAATACAGTTGATTTTAAAATGCAATACCTCGTACCGTGGTGGTGTTTGGATTTGATAACTGTAAGCTGCTGGACCATTTGAACAAATGCATGCGTGCAGTTGATAGTGCAGATTTTGGTCGAAGCAGCAGACATGTCTATGATAGTCAGCTATTCTTTCAGATATCGGACATAAATAACTGGAAAAACTGGCTTGATTCTTCTAAGAAAAGAGGTGTCATCAGGCAGGCACACCCCAAATAAACTGGGGAGGCTGCTTTTGAGAAGTGATCGATCCTTATTGAAGCAGCTCCAATAATGTAGAAGAAAGTATGCGTTCAAAGGGTGGTAACACTGAGGCTGAGCTTCGCTGCTGATCTTCTGCCTGCATGTTGGTTTCCTGCAAAACTTACTAACAAGGCTTTGAGCTGAGAAGGTTTTTTTCTTTTTTCCCTCATCGCTCTCAATCTGTTTCTTTCCTTTTGGATGTTCCCTGCCTAATTTGTTTCTTTTCTGTTTTTCAGACTTTACTTAAACATTGCGTTTCCATTGATGTTGTCAAATGTTCTGTATTATTTTTTTTTATTTTCATACTACAAACATCACTGATCTTTTTCTTTCCCCCCCTTTGGAATTCTTAAGAAGATCCCATTTACGCACAGAAGAAAGGTATTCAATAAGTTGGAAGGCTTAAGTTTCATTAATTTTCCTAATGCTTAAATAGATAATATATAAAATATTAGGATACCAGTGAGAAATCTGGGGTTGGCTCTTTTACTGTTGTTTTCTATCTGTTCAATCCTGCATCTCGGAATATTTTCAGAGTTTCTACTCTTTTCTTTCATTGTTCTGCTTCTTAATCTGAAGGTCTAAATTACATTTCCTGTAAGTCCTACATATCCAGCTTGCAAGATCTGTGGATGCTACAAATCCAAAATGCAATAGAACTTGTTAAATTCCTGAAGTAAGAGTCAAAGCTTTTATTCTACCTCCCAAATAATTTTTCCACTCCAATTTTAAACTTGGCTGTGTTCATGATATTTTTTTAAGTTCCTTCATGCAAATAGGGTTTGTTTAGATATTGAAAGAAAAGTAAAAACTTAAGAGGATATCAGGCAATGTTTGCAAAGGCTAAAATTAACCCTTTTACCCATAGTCGGTTCTCAGGTTACGACACATTTACTTTCACATAAGTGTATGTTTAAATGTAGCTGAAATAATTCATAAAGATTTCCAGTAACAGTGAATTTCAGAATACTAAACTGGAGTATTCACACTTGAAATGTGAGTCTAAGATTTATGTATAAATAGTTAGGGAATCCAAATACTATATCAGGTTAGTAGTATTCAGTCAAAACTAACAGGGCAATAAAACATTGTGACTCTTAGGTGCATTATTTAACAAATAATGTTTTAAAAAAAACAAATAGGATAAACAAAACCATTACTAATATTTAGTAAACAGAGAATATTTTAAGTAATTTTCACAGATCTGTTACAAATTGGGAAATTCAGTGGAGACCAAAATCTTTTAAGTGTATTTTTGGTAACCCTTTACATGTGTTGATGAGAAACAAAATACTCCCTTTGAGCCTGTTGTGTTTTATGATTAAGTCTGGGGATTTTTTTTCATTCCTATTTTATATTTAAGTATAGGGCATTGTATTTCACTTTGGTCACAAGTTATATTTCCAGTTTTCAGTTCTTGACTATTCTGGAAGTTAAACAGTGACTGAAAAAGTTGAATATACTTATAAGATCTGCTAGAACAGTGTGGGTTTGTAATAAACAAGTAGGGATAGTGAAACTTGAGGAAAAAAAAAAGACAAATTCTGTTTAAGTGTTTTCAGGGTAAAAAAGGATGAAAACCATGTCTCATGTATCTTGAGAGTACAATTCAGTGAGACTGTAGTAACTGAGGCAGGAAAGCACCCCCTCTATTTCCTGAAGAACCCAACTGAATCATTACTGTTTAGTTTAAATTTTTCATTAAGCTGTTACAAATATATTTAATTCAGTTACAGCTGTTTCTCCCACTCTTTATTGTCTAGAATTAGACATTTATGCCTAAGACTTTATAACTTTATATTTTTATCTTTATATTTTTTATATCTTTTCTTTATATTTTTATCTTTATATGTGGGAGATTTGAAAGCCATCATTCTAAGCATAGTTTCTTTCAGTTCAAACTTCAAGATACAGGCTTATAATTTCAGGACAGGGA
Organism: Balaeniceps rex; assembly: GCA_013401315.1. NCBI lineage: Eukaryota > Metazoa > Chordata > Aves > Pelecaniformes > Balaenicipitidae > Balaeniceps > Balaeniceps rex. Next base: position 25,066 of record VYZW01032029.1, read on the forward strand.
AAAAAAAGGTACATCCTTTCCAACTCTTCTAAAATGCCAGGGTATCAGCCAGGCCACCTAATCACCTAGTAAACAACATGAAGCAATGCTTGTCTTTCCAGCTGTAGTCTCAAACTGTTACAAGTTTAATTTTGATTGAGAAATCTGCAGTAGGAAAGGTGACAGTGCCTGATAGTAGAGCCATGGGGCTGCCATCAACAGAGATGTTTGGAGAAAACTGAAACTGAGATTATCACAGAGTTGGCTCCAAGAAGTACCCGGCAAATCTCCTGCGTGGCGGCGTTGGACATCTCCAGCACTGCCCAGAGAAGCTGGGACCACAGAGAAGGAGCAGCATGTGAAACACTGGCGCCACTGAAGCAGATGGGACTTTTGCCGTTGAGTTCAACGTTTCATTATGAGCCTGTTTGGCTGAAGTCACTTTGCACTCATAATACAGCAAAGGAAGGTTTGCATGGCAAGGCCCCGTGGCTGTCTTCTGCAGCTTTTCACCTCTTGCATCCATCACCCACATTCGGCAATGCCTTGGTCCTCTGCCCAGTGCTCTGCCACTGCCTCGGCTCCCCGGGGCTGTCCCCTCTGCTGCCATAACCAACTCCCTCATTTTTGGCCCTTTCTGCTATTTTAGCTTCCATGGTGGACTCCACTTTATAAAATGGATCGATTTGCTAGGAATTGAAAATAGAAATTTTCATTTTTGTCCTTGAATTCTGGAGCAGCAAAAAAGGAAGCGTTATCTTGATGTAGTGGTTTTCAGGTTGTGCTCTTGAACCTCTGGGGCAGGAGTTGCCAGGCAGTATCCATACGAGCCAAGGTTGCCCTTCATTCAGAAACCTTTGGGAGAAATCTTCGTGATGTATGTGGTTATGGTTGTGATAATTAAGTGGCACTGGTTTACTTAGTATAACATGGCATTTTCTTGAGGACATGGGGGGTCCTTATTAAAAGAAATTCCTCATTCTGATAACTTAGTACTATTTGCTTTTCCTGTTCAGGTGGTTCTCTCTTGGATGCACAGATAATATTCTAGGTTTTGATGATATCCAAGTAGCAAATATGCATGTAAACTTAGCTGAACTGTAGTCTCTGTTCCAGCATCTGTTTTTTTTTAAGGCAGATTATTGTGTGAGTTCACAAATTTCAAAGTAATTGTAATTTTGAGGAGGCCATAGCAGTGATGAGAATAAAGTTGCATCTATGGAACTCTCTTAACCACTGCCAGCCGACACAATCCCTACCATTTCATGCTGGTTTTCAGAACTCTGCCTTTAGGTTTTATAACCATTTAAATACTTGTTAACTAGGGATGGGAAAACTCTAAGTGGACCCTCTTGGCTTTAAGCTTAACCCGATCACTTTTTTTAGAAAATTAAGTGAAATGTGATTGGTTTTCACTTAAAATGATAAGATCATGAAATAGATTTTAACTCCATTGTTGTTTAACTTTTCTTTAAACTTTTTTTAATGGTTTGGGCACTGTTAATTTTTAATATCTTTTTGGCATTTTGACTATTTTCAAAGAAACTTATTTTTAAAAGAGTGCGGTCTCTGAAAATGTTTTTGAAATGGAAAATTAGCATACATTGATGGAAAAACATGCAACTTTAATGTGTAGCAGGGAAAGGACCACATGTCAACTAGACTGTTCAAAAGTGATCAGTCTTGAGCTGTAAATAACAAAAAAAAAATAGTATTTCTGTTTTTGACTACAAATGTGGCTTAGTTTGGCAAACCATAACATTAATATGGTGTTTCTTGTGTTTAGAGTTCAGAATAGTAATGTATTGTTTACAAATCCCTATAACTGTTTTTAATGTATTTTCCATAGGAGCAACAGCTGCTGCTCGAAAGGAGGTTATAAGGAACAAGATAAGAGCAATAGGAAAAATGGCTAGAGTTTTCTCAGTGTTAAGGTAAGGTTTTTTGCTGTTTCAGATTTTTGTAATATTAAAGAACATCTTTGAATGATTACTTAGACTACTCTACTGTTAATCAAAGAGCAAATTTGGTATTTTAATATACCACCCAACTGAGTTTTACTGGAACCTTCTAAAGATTGTTTGATTTATACAACATTGCTATTTATTATGGCTCTGAATAATCTTCTTCCTCAGGGCTTTTGTTGAACATAAAACAGACAAACAAGCAAAAGACATCAGCAAAGAAAATTGCAATTACCCTTTTTTTAAAGACTTTTGCTCACCAGGTGTACTAATTAACTCTTAGCCACTGTGAGGCAAGAGTTAACTGTGTTGAAATGGTATTTTCCACATCATGTCTCATTAAAAAGGAAGCCAACTGTCCCACTTTGTCACCCACAGTTGTTGCTACAGCCGTGAGTAAAGATGAATAAAGATGAAAGCATTAGGGTCATTTAACTAAAAATCCAGGAAATCATTGTGCAGACAACAGCAGCTCGTTACCTTGGGCTGCACTCCCCCAAACACATGAACATGAGTAACTAATTGCTACCCGACGTTTAGAACTCTCCATTTGATGTCTCTGAGCAAAAGAGAAAACATGCTGTACTGTGCTGTGCTGAAGTCTAAATATAGAAAATACAGTTCTCCCTCCCTTTCAGCAGAGGGATTTTTTTCTCAGGAAATTGCATGTTGCTGTGCTGGAGTCAGTTCATGGCTATTGCGGTCAGTGCAAAATCAAGGCATTTTTAAAAAATGCATTGGTATGATTGTACGATTGGTATAAAAAGAGGAAATAAAAATAGTTACTTGAATACATTCAATTTCAGATGAAACTCTCAAACTTGCTTGATTTGAGACTCTTCCGCAGCATGCAAGTGGTGGGCAGGTTGTCAGTGGGGCTTCGCATGGGCACAGCAGTTCGCCCACGCGTTGCAGATTGCAGCAGCATAGCTTTAAATAGCATACTGAGCTGGAGGACTTTGTACCTGGGGTTCCCAAAGTGTTATATGTGAATTACTAGTGATGCACAAGCTACTTCAAAGTGGTACCCATAAAAAAAAAAAGTTGGCATCATGCCTTTTCCCTAAACAAGACGGGGGAGCAATCAAATGTTTCCACCTGCTCCTCTGTACCAAGTCTGGCAGAGAGCCTGGAGCTGACATTGCCACCACCTTCATAAAACAGCATGATTATTTTTCTCTGATGATAGTTGAGCAAACAAAGTTTGGGAAACCTGGCTTTCTCCCATAACCTTGAACTGCAGCTTCTGGATCCGCTGTATTTTGTTGCAGAGCACCTTTTGAAATATAGGATTAATTTAACAGAAACCTGGAACTAAATATACAGAAAGGCTGAAATTGGATGCTCAGCTGATATATTTGGGTTTTGATAACTTGAAGATGATTGACATCACCTGTATGTCAAACTTTTTCAAAGGGAACTGTGGGGCAGGAGCCTTTCAATGGTTTCAAGGGTGGAAGAAGGGTACAGCATAATTCTTGCATGTGCCCTGTTTAAAGTAATATGCATGAGCCTCATAGCTTAGGGTTTTAGCACTGTTTGAAACTTTGAGCCGTCTTAAATTATTTCATGAAAATCAACATTTTGAGGCACTGATGGAAATCAGTCTTGATCGTTCCCTGAAAAGAGGTCAAATTCATCTCAGAGTTGTTCATGAGACAATTTTTTTACCCCTACCACATGCATCTCAACATCTCCAGAACACCAGAATGGACTGTATCTGGTAGAGGAGAAGCCAGTGGTTCACTCACTGAAGCTGCTGAGCTTTTACAGTTCTTTGATTGCTGATGAACCTTAAAACTTTGCAGGAAGGACTGAAGATGAAGAGTATATTTGTTCTCCCTTAGCTTTAACCAGCAAATGCATCACATCCTTACTGTGGTCAGAGGCATAGTCAGCAAATAAACAGGTACCCCCAGTGGGCAGTTTTGCTGACCAGTCTTCCAGGGGGATGAGTGATGTTTCATCCCAGCCACCATCGTCCCCCCTGGGAGTACCTCCTCTTCTCTTTTGCTGGGAAAGGTTGATTCTCAGATGGGTGCCTGGCTTCTAGACAGCAAAAATTACATGAGGTTAATCTTGCAAATACTGTTCCTATAGGAAAGCCTGGGTTATTTTTTCTGTCTTGCCAGCACAATCCACATGTAACACATGAGTGTCTGATAATTGTGTGTAACCCCACAAAGACTGTGGTGGCACCATCATCTAAACCGGCCTATTTCAGAAATCTTTGAAGTTTCTGGTGGAGTCATTGCTGGTTTATGAAATTTATTTCATTAATTCTTGAAAAGTGTTACTGAATGATCAACACCTGATCTGACCACCTTCAACGGACTCAGTCGAACATCTCTTCTCTGAGCTGGAGTGGCCACTTTTCTCAAGGATGTAACCTGAATGTAAAACTGAGATGATTTCAGCCACTTTAGTCTTAAAATTAGATATCAAAATAGTGTTGTATTGAGTTTCAAATGTTATAAATGAGCTTTGCTGAGAAATGATGGCTTAAGTTTAGTGGAAAATCTCATGATTCCCTGTCATTGCCTCTTTGTTTCTCAAGTCTGACTCTTCTTTGGATATATTTAGACAGGAGGGAGGTAAATAAAATATTTAATCAGTTTATATACCTTTTTTAAAATGGAAGTAAAGGACATAAAATAGAAAATAAGGAACACTGAAGGCTAAAAAATCTCAAAATTTGTGATACAGAGGTTTATTGGGAATATGCAGTTTAAAGGTAATAAAAATACAGTGAATAAACTTATCCTATGAAGGTGAAACTAAAAGTGCCTTTACAATTTAATTTTAAAAAAAGAGATTAAATGGACTGAATTGAAAATGCAGATTATGCATTTGCTTGCAGAGGCAAATAATCGAGAGAAAGCAAAAACTTTTGTGTGTAACTCTTGATGAAAATACTGTGTTAATTCTGGAAATATTTGGCTGTTGCATTAGTTCTAATTGCTTAGGAAACTTGCAAGGAAAATGGTCACAATTTGATTTTGAATATTACACAAAGAAAAGTGTGTACAAGGAGAACCGTTTCCAAACTAAAAATAGAACTTGAAGAGTATGCGTAGTAGGTAAACAAGAGTTGTTTGAAATACGCGAGTAATTCAGGGCACATAGGTCTAAAGAAAATTGTAAGTAGTAGGATTGCCGAGAGAGTTTCGATAGGCAAAACCACATTATCCTCAAGTGAATGTGGAACTAAATCCTGTCTTCGTGCTTGCTTCCTCCAGCTTAATGTCATTATATATTTCAAAGTAAAGCACTTCAAAATAGGTTTCTCTTAAAGAATTGGGGTCAATTTTGCTGCTGAGAAAGTATGTCGTCACAGACGGTGTTCAGTGCTCATGGAAAGCTCTATTTAATGGCTTGTCTGGATAGAGTTGTTGTATTCCTCTGGCTGTTATTAAAAACTAAATGTATTCGAAGACCGGTAAAACATATTTAGGTTTCCTAAAACATTTTTCTTGAATCCAGTATCATTTTTAGTGTACAAAACTATTAAGAACAGTGCTAGTAAGGGTGGAAGTGCATATTAATTTTAATGAGCTTTTAGCTGCTTTTTTTATAAGTGGCTGATGATCATTAATAAATAATGCACCTGACTGCTAGGGTAGACAAAAGCAAAACAATAATTTAAGTTGATTTTGGACCCCATGGTGTAAGACACTTAAATGTATTGCTGGCAATAACTACTCCTTTGGTCCTCTTCCTGTCAAGTTTGTGGGTTTATGTATATATATTCAAACGTATGTCATATGTTGTTTCGTAGACGCAGGTTATAGTGTTAACTACAGTGGCAGTCTGTGTATGGTGTGGTGCAAAGGCAAACCACTTACATAGCAGTGGGGGGAACTGCACTGTTATCACCGGATTCAATCTATCCTGGTAAGGAGATTGGCGATAACCAAATCATTGCAGGGCAGGTGTAGCTTAAGGTGTCTAAAACGTGTTCTGTGTTTAAAAAAAAAGACAATTGTTTACCTTTGGGGTTTTTTCCCTTCTGCAGAGAAGAGAGTGAAAGTGTGCTGACGCTGAAAGGTTTGACTCCAACAGGAATGCTGCCCAGTGGCGTGCTCTCTGGAGGAAAACAAACACTGCAAAGCGGTAAGCATGTTTGCCTGTGTGTGTCACTTTGTGTAAAAAAAACAATTAGCTTTCAACTGCAGAACACAAGAAAAGTAACCGCAGTCTTCTCAGAAAAAAATAAAGGACAGAATAACGCAGGCAGTTTGTTGTACTGGAGCATTTGTGAGCAGTTCATGTAAGGCCGCTTCTCAAGACTTATTACGTACCACTGATTTTCAAAGGAAGAGGGGGGGAAAAAAAAAGTCCCTGAAAATCAACCGTTCAGAATGGTAGATCAGCATTGCATGTGAAGTGCACTCTTTCCACAGTTTACAGCACCTTTTGGGGTTTTTTTAAGAGCAGCCTTTGATACACAGAGTACTGAAGGTTCAGCTTAGATAATGACACTCAAACTCTTATTTTATCTGATTTGCTCTTCCTCATAGAGAATCACCAATGGAAAATAGCTCTAGAATTAGATTTTCTCTCCTAGTAATTCTAGGTGACAGCATGAGAACAATTTCACTCTGATGTAAGCCCAAGTGAAGGGAGGCTCTTACAAACACCGCATTTGCCTTGTACACAAACACAATACAGATTGTCAGTTCAGTTTTATACCAAGTGCTTCTTGTTACAGGAAATCTGTAAGTCTATAGTAGGGCTGCCTTTGATGAAATATTCCTTTTGGAATAAGGAGCTGCAAAGTATTTAATTTACTACTGTAATCTCTCCTTGTTTTCTGTGTGTATTGCTGTAGAGTATATTGCAGGCACACAAGAATGTCTCTCGCTTATTGAGGTTCTGTTGGCAGTAGATGTAAGAAATAGAAATGCTTTATAACCTTAACACAGTCTCAGCCTCTTGTTTTCCTGTTTCCTTCCTGGAGCATTCTTTTTCTGTATTTTTCCCTTTACTGTCTCTTTTACCTAGAAGATTCAGCTATATGGTGGTAAACCTTCTTTTCCCCCTTTTTTCCTTCCCTTCTTTCTTTCTGATGACTTATGTGTTACGGACATAGTAACGTTCTGCTTTGAAAATGCTGCAATATGATTCCACAGGATGCCTGTCTTAATGGGGTTGTGACCTTTACCTAGGCTTTTCTCCATATAGTTGCTTTACATTTGTCAGAAAATTTGGTCCAAGGAAACTGCTGTTGTTGCCCTGGCAAAATATTAGGAATTGAAATGAATTTGAGAAAATTGCCTGAAGTTCTTGTTACAATGGCTAAAAGGAAAATCTCCTCATACTGCAGTATTCTGGCTTAGTAAAACATTACTATACACAAGCTTCTGCATTAGTTAACATGTAGTACCCCATTCACCAAATAATCTGAAGTTTACATTGTTTCTGTTAAGCACACATTCATATTACCATATGTATGAACAGAAAATATGAGTAGTATGTTCTGTTGTGGAAGTATACATTTTAGTCATCTTTTTTTTTCTAATGTGTCAGTGCTGGTTTGGATCTGGTTATTCATTTTAATTTCTCATCCTAGTTATCGTGTTTCCTTTTCTTTTAAGTTTACGTTGGTTTCATTCCTCAATTTTTGCCATCTCTCTTGCTCTGTAGCTTGAGAGGCATAGGCTTACCTTGGTGCATGCATGAGGGTTAGCTCCTCTCATTTCCCCATGCAGCAAGATAATAGTATACATATTTTAGTATTGATCTCAATCCATATTTAACATCCTAACTACAAACAAAAATTGTTTGGGTTTTATGGAGGATGAAAAAAAGCTTTTACATAGGGGAAAATAAGACAAAAAAGAAGAGAGGAATTCCTAAAAACTTGGCTCCTTGAGCTGTTCTCTAAACCAGAGAAGTTCCTGAAAATTAAAATTTCTTTTTAAATTTTTGAGCTGTACCATTGCTATATTGGATTACGTTCACTGATTTGCATCAGATTCTAAATCTCTGACTGTAGAAACAAATTCATGCCAAAGCTGATGGGTAGAATTCAAATGAAATTATGTCTTTAAGAATAATGAATGGTTTCAAAACAGTGGTAACATGGTATTCATAACACTGCAGCAACCTCCCGATTACAAACTTTTCTCTCTGACCAGGCTTTGCAATTTTGGAGGTCCAACAGCTTTCAATCTTGTATCTATGTCCATTGATTAAATAAAATATTAGAAGAATGCTGTTTTCAGAGACTGGGTTGACAAAAAAGACGCTTGCAGATGGAGCAGACTGGGCGAGATTGCAAGCAAAGGCAAAGCTGTCTGAGCAAACTCTGTCCTGTGGGGAGGTTTCTTTTAGTCAGGAGAGAGAAAAAAACTGATTCTGAGAAGTTGTTTATGTGGCTCTTTTGCCTTGTACTGGCAGCTAATACTTTTCAAGCTGACTTCGTAAGTGGTACGAATTTTGTGTGATGGCTTTATGCCATTTTTTGTTCTCTTTTGACAGGGCAAATCAAACTGCTCTTATTCAAAGCTGGGAGAATTAT
>VYZW01032029.1:42571-138609 GCA_013401315.1 Balaeniceps rex
GCTAAGTTGGGGGAAAAGCTGCCAAGAGTTTTACTTTGCTAATTTTACTTTTTAATAATCCTTTATTTAGCTATCAAAGGATTTTCACCCCAGCATAAGATCACTAGCTTCGAAGAGGCCAAAGGCTTAGATCGAATTAATGAGCGAATGCCTCCACGCAGAGACGTGCCATCTGATGCCAACCTTAACTCCATCAACAAGGCAATCTCCACAGAGACTAATGGCACGGACAGCAACGGCAGTAATAGCAGCAATATTCAGTGACCACTGTCTGGGAGGGGGGTTGAGCTGCAGGGCGCGATGGGGTTGCTGCACATCAGCAGTGGGATGTTCTTGCCTCTGATAATAGCTTACTTGCTCTGGGGGCCAGGTGTTGGATTCAGTTTACAAAAATCATCTATGAAGAGATCGACAACTTTAATTTGGTGGGAGGGGGGATGGGGGAGAGACACCTCCTTTGGATATGCCTTTAAAATGCTTGTAGAAAAATGAAAGCTCATGCTGGTATATATTGCAAAGTTAGGGGAATGAACATGTTTTCCTACTGCATTGGGAACGTCTAGATATGTTACTGAAAGGCCTTTTATTATGTTACTGAACATGAAAACTTTGTTTAATTTCTTACTAACTATTGTACGTTTACAGTTGCAGCACTAAACGTGGACAACATCAAAACATTTTTAACAAAATGTACAAACTAAATAAGGACTATTTATTGATAATGTTTTGCTACTCTTGTCAGACAATGGCTATGAAATAAATTAGGCAGTCTTTAAAAATATAGAGAAAAAAAAGAAAAAAAAAGAATGTTGGAAATTTGTTTAAAATGCCAAAAAAAAGGAGAAAGAGAGAGAGAGTGAGAGAGCGAGCGAGAGCGACAGTTTAATTTTGTACAGATTATGCTTACCTCAGGTTTCTTTAGTGTGCTTCAATGCCCTTCTTTAAATATAACACTTATCTTACTAATTTGGCAGCAATTATCTTTTTCTTTGTTTAAAAAAAAAAACTGGAATAATGATAACATTTATCTTTTTTTGCTGTTTATATTTAGGGGGGTTTGGTTTGGGGGGTTTTCTGGGTTTTTTTGGTAAATCAAGTCTTGGTTGTGGCTTGCTGAATTTAAATATTTATGAGTGGTGCATTTTTAAGTATAGTGAACGAGACACCATATTAAGTGCAGTGAAAAGCATCTATATTCTGTAAAAATCTGCCTATGCATGTTTTTTAAGAAAAAATGGCTGTATAGGCCTGTATGGGACTGTAATGCGCTTAGTGGTCTGACTTATACTGGAAATGTATGTATACTGGCGTACTTTATATTCTCTAAAAAAAAATGCTTAATGCCTTTGAAATTTTGTAATCAAAAAAAAGCTTTGAAAAATCTAAGGGGAGAGTATTCTTAAAGTTTTTAACATAAGCTTGTCAGTGCACATATAGATGGGTAGCATGTTTAGCAAACCTTGTGAAATTTAAATAAGTTTGTAGTTACATGTGAGATTCTAAATGCATGATAACTGTTAATGTCATAATGGTTTAGTCATTTTGTTCTGTTCTGTCATGTGCCACAAAATGTGTAATTTTTTCACTTTTTTCCCTTTGTATATCAGTTACGGGTTTCAACTGGTTCATTCTAAAAAAGAGAAAGAATCAAAACAAAACAGTCCATTGATATTTTTTAACAATTGTATAAGTGCCCAAGTAATTCACTACAGCCTACAGCCTTGCCTTTGTAATTTGACTTTGAAATGTTGGCAATCAAAGCATGCACTTGTAACAATGAAAGAAGCATTTTATATTACTACTCAATAAAAATGTGCATGAACTTAAACACTCTTCCCTTTCTTGCTGGCTCAGTCGCAGAAGCGCATGTAGGCGCACGCGCTTGTTGCTCTCTTTTGCTTTGGACAGGAGAAGACCATCAGTGTAAGAGAAGAATGACTCGTTTCACGATTCAAGGTCAGTTCTTTACTAGGAAAAAAATTCATTTATTACCCGACTGTTTTAGCCTACTGAACACCTGCAGACTTCCCCCAGGTTCTGGTTAGGAAGTTGGGTTTTCACTAAAATGAGTAGGATGTATCCCACAGGTAGAGTGCAGAAGAAAACATGTGCCCTCCATGTGCTTTCCCCCCCTCACCTGGAGTGTTTGAAAAGGTCAATTAGTATCATTTACAATGTTCCTTTAAGGAGAAAAAAAAAATTCAACAATTTCAGATTTCAAATGCTCTCTCTTTTAGTCAGAGGTGAACTGTCAAAGCTCTGCCTTGTTCTCGTTTTCTCCCTAACTGTGCTCAGCACCCTTCCACAGTCCGTCATCCTGCGAAGAACTGATGGACGATGCCAAACAGTGCAATGTTGTGGGTATTGCTTTACCCCTCCTTTCAGGTAGCATCATTAAACGCTGGCTCGGTGCCTGCTTTCTTATGTGTTTTTCCCACTTTAGCTCTTGTTAATTTTGGCAAAATATGACAGGTGGCAAAAATAAAAAGAAGTCATAATATACGGGACTAGGAAGCTGGATCAATTTTAGATTTAAATTTTTATTTCAGATCGTATAGAAATATAGCAGAGGGGAGAGACACGCAGTGTCTAACTATTCATCTGATCAGCGAAGCTGTTCATCTGGTTAATGAGCGTGGTCTCTGCAAAAAATAATGGTGAAAGTTTGAGTGACGACTTTACTTGCCAGTTCGGTCCTGCGTACGTGCTGGCTGAACAACTGTAGGTTACCTCAGGTAAGTTTTTCTGTAGAGACGTCTGAGCTAGCGCTAGAGCAATACTGTTGGGCAGTGCAACGTGTGCTTTCTGGTTTCATTTAAGTTGGGCCCTGGCAGTTGCCCAAACCAATTTAACAGCAAGAAAGGGTTTTTTCCACTCGGCAGTGACAGTGTGGCATGGACCTCTCAATTGTTAGACTTAACCCAAAAGATCCATGCTAGAAATCAGTGGTGGGTTTGCAAATGCCTGCTCTAATTGCCGAAGAGCTTATTGGTGAGGTAGCCCAGACTGAGTAATATATTAGGAAATGTAGAAAATCTGTCTGGTCAGTAAGGAGACTTTTGAACTTTTTGTATCTTAGAAGAATGAAAAATGTCCTGAGCATGCAAAATAGTAGTGTCCTGTGTGTCCAGATAAGATACCCTGGCTCTTTTCTGGAGCGAGCCCCACCATCCTACCACGAGGCAGGTCCTGGACTGGCTTTGAGGGATAGTCTAGGCTATACTCAAATGTTCCTAAAAGGACAAAAAAAATTTTCTGAAGGTTATCTCTTTCCAGGGCATCCCATCTCTTCCAGCTGTCCTTCCTTTTTCCTGCTGCAGAAGGAGCTGTAGATGAATTTGAAGAAAAACCCTGGTGCCACTGAAGGCTCAGTTTTGGATTTTGTGGCCTCACTCAGTAACGTGCCATGCACTTGAGTATGTCTCCCAGTGCAGGTTTCTTCCTTCTCACCAAATGTGCTACTTTAATGCCAAAAATATCATTTGTGCCTACATCAGGATTGACTGTATTTTTTTAACCACTTTATTCCCACTGTGTGAGATAGTATATTGGATACATGTATTATATTTTCTGCACTATCATAATTTTCCTTTTCAACAGCTATTAAACATGAAATATATTAGCTCTTAGCATTCACTTTCTGAAGTAGACAACATTCAGATTTTGTCCAGGGTTTCCCCCAAAATTGCAGTAGGTTTAACCCTGCTTAAGCTTGTGCCAGGATTGCCAACTGTCAGGCACAGATACAAACTCTTTCAGCATTTTCCTTGACACCCTTTTTATTGCCAGAGGAGGATCGTCTGGAGCCTCTAGAGGAGTTTGGGTATAATTTGGCTGTCTCCTGAGAACCTGGCCAGTGAAATGGAGGTCAGAAAGCAGGGCTAAAAACAGGCACCAAAAGATGCTGCTTGTTAGCACAGACCTGATCTCTGTCCTCTCTCACTTTAGCTTTGGTTCTTAGTGAAACAGTGGAGTTCAGAGCATAAAAAATGAAAAATTAGGTACACTAGAAAGTGTTCAAATTGAATTTACAATTTTAGTCCTTAGAAATCAGTTTCCCTTCTTTTTTCAAGGTACTGTTGCTCAGATTAGTCAGATCCATGAATCTTCCCACTTCTTTCACAAAGAGAGGGATGTGAGAATCAGCTATTTCGAATGTTAAAAAACCGCGGGCACCAAAGCAACCATTTGGAAAATAGTTTGCAGATCACTTTCTTAGTTGCTTTTGGGAGGATGTTTGATTCTGCTAAAAATGGCCATTTTGGGCATGCAAAAGGATGAACTTTCTGGTTCTTCAGTGATTTAGGAAAAAATATATCCAAGTTCACATGTGTTCATATGTATGTATTCATATGTATGTGAAAACACAGAAGACTTGCAGCCACCTCCATGGGGGTCACAAAAAGGAGGATTTGATGGAGCTAGAAATAGGGGATTTTTTTTTTTTTTCTTGCTGAGCTGACTTTGCAGTATCAAGCCTGGAAAGCATTTTAAAATGTATGTTTTGTGGGGCTTTGATTTTTTTTTTTTTTTTTTGCTGAGCTGACTTTGCAGTATCAAGCCTGGTAAGCATTATAAAATGTATGTTTTGTGAGGCTTTGATTTTTTTTTTATTTTATTTTTTAAATAACTTGAGGGCAGTTTCAGTTTTATATGCGACACCATGTTTCATCAAGCTGACAGATAGCTGCGTGCTCTGGGCAGGATTCTGCCATGGCACACGATTGCAAAGGGAAGGGCTGCCTTGGCTCTGTCATCCCTGTCAAAAGCTTGTTTTAGGTAACGTAACTTGGCAAAGAACGTGCTAAAGGACTGATTTTGCCGCCAGTGGGAAGTCTGCAGGCATGGTGGCAGACATGGCAGCGTCCGCTCCTTTGCAGAGTCCACTAGTGGCCATCAGTAGTTGCTCTGGGGTTCACCAAGTTCTCCCTTTTGGGTAGAGCCTTGCATAGTCATTTACTGGAGGTTTGGGTCTGGGCACGCAGTTAGGTGATTCTTACAGCAGTAAGACTCGAGCAAGAGGTGTTTTTTTCATACTTTAGCTGTTACATCCCTGAGGCAGTTGATGTAGACAGCCATGGTGCGATCAAGCGAGCCCATTTCTATCAACATCTGGGTGTTTAATATCTCTTCTGCTTTAAATGAGTAGTTGAACACTGTGACTTGGACTAATTTCACAGCATTTTAGGCCAGAGGAGCCTGTTAGGTTACAGAATCAAGATTCACTGAGGCCAGCAGGCACCGCTGAGATCGGCTCCTCCAACCCCTCTGCTCACACAGGGTCAGCTGGAGCAGGTTGCTCGGGGCTGCGTCCAGTCAGGTTTTGAGTACCTGCAAGGATGGAGACTTCACAACCTCCATGGGCAACCTGTGCCAGTCCTTGGCAGCTCTTACAGTAAAAAAGATTTTTCTTACATTTAAAAATTTCCTATATTACAGTTTGTGGCCACTGCCTCTTGTCCTGTCACCGGGCCTCACTGAGAAGAGCCTGGCTTCATCTTTTTTACTCCCCCCATCAAGTACTTATACACCTTTTCTCCAGGCTGAGCAGTCCCAGCTCGCTCGCTCTCTCTCATAGGTCAGATGTTGCAGTCCCTTAATCACCTTCATGGTGCTTTGCTGAACTCAATCCAGTAAGTCCATGTCTGTCTTGTGCTGGGGTGCCCAGACCTGGACACGGTACTCCAGGTATGTCTCACCAGTGCTGAGTAGAGGCAGGGAAAAGTTAAATTACCTGCCCTGGTTTCCTGTGTATACCATTAAATTTCTACAACATATATCGATGCCAATAATTTAAGAGAAGTGAAAACGTTTCTGGCCTTGTAAGTCAAAGAGATGGGAGCCATACCTCGGAAACTGGAAGAAGCAGAGGTATGTTGCAGTCGCAGAGCTGAGATGTACTGAGATACGGATCCAAGAAGGCAAGAGAAAATGAATGCCTCACCAGTCTGAGAGGACAGTGGAAGACTGCAATAATATTTATTGCCAAATTCGGTAATAAATTTGATCAGCAAATTATCCAGGTAGGTATCGATTGCAAGAGGGAGGACCCTCTTCACTGTCTGTCCTGTGCTGTGTCCCACCTCATGCTGATCCTTGGTGCTTCGGAAGAAGGCAAAGAAGTCATCAAAAATATCGGGCCAATCTTGTACTGAGGGAAATGGTCCCTTCCTGGATTCAGCAGGCAAGTGGCTGAAGCCCTGAAGCATGGGATTTTTATACCGTCATTACTGTAGCACAGATCTGCACGTGTTACCAGGACATCACATTCATGAGAGATCTCGTACCTCCCTGGGGAGGGAGAAGTAACCTTCCAAGGAGGTTGCCTGAGGAGAAGGTAATTTGTTTATCTGTCACTTGGTGGTTTATTGGTTTCAGTACATATTTAATAAGCTTTGCACTTGGACTGCATTTTTCTAAAACGAGAAGAAAGTGCACTCTGAAGGGAATATGAGGCTGACACTGCAGCTGAGCTTAAACAAGGCTGCAGAGCTGATGTTTAGGCAAAAGACTGAGGAAGCCCTGCAGCCAGGGACCAGGGCGCCAGAGAAAGGAAAGGAGTGAGGAGTGGGCTGGAAGGAGAGCTTGGGGTATTTATTTCATTCCTTTCTCGAGGTAGATAGGAGAAGAGGTGGTAGTGGCAGTGCTGGAGGAGACCTGAGCACTTATGCTGCAAGACTGAGATGACGAGATACAGAAGCTGTACGATGTACCTTGGCTTTGGGTAGGCAATGCCAGAAACTAGGCTGATAAAATTCACCTTAGACTAGATGTGCACTTAAAGATGATGGTAGAGTTCAGGCTGTGACTTGAAGGCAGTCATGCATAAAAGGAGAGTAGGGAACGGCATGGGAAATAAAGTTTTGGAAGGCAGACCCCTGATGAGGAGCGGGCTGAGGCTCACAGCCCTGGCAGAGGAAGAAGCACAGATTGCAGGATTGAATGCTGTATTGCATGCTGAAGGGTTGAATCAGTTCAGCTTAAATGCAAGGATGCCTGTAACTGAGGGGTTTGGACCTGATGCAAGGGAGTTGCCATGAAGTCAGCTGGGATGACTAGCCAAAGCCTGGGCTCTCTACAGGATAAAAGGGCAGGAATTATGAGGACCTTAAATCTCAACTAAACTTTTAAGACAGGGCTTGCAAACTAACTAGGTAATGGACACCTCAAACAAACAGAGAAAAATAAAAAGCTAACAAGGAATGGAAAAATGACCTGTCAGCCAAATAAGTAGGGATGGCCAGTAAAGTCTAGGAATACAGTGAAAATCAGCAGAAGTCCAGCTAAGTTGTCTTTGCTGATCATGGTCGAAAAGCAGCAGAAAACTTTTCCAGACACTTGAATAGGAAGAGCAAGGTATAAATAAGTGGGAAATGATGCAACAAGGGTAAGGGAGAGATCTAAAGTAGACGTATTGGCTAAAGGACCGTGGAAGGAAAGCCAAGAATGAGATTTAGGGTATGGAAACAAGAACTACAGGAATCGAGACAGAAGCAAATTCAGAGTTTAATGCACTTATTCCAGGAAAATGCAATAGTTTCTTTCCTACAGCTGCAATAGAAAATACCACATTTGCTTGCTCATCAAATAGCAATGCTCTTTAACAGCTCTCTGAATGGGTGGTATATTTTGAAAATATACTTGGAGAATATGTAAGTACAGAACTATATATAAATAAGCAGCAACCGCAGGGCCTTTGGTCTGAGCGTAATCATATGCAAAGACTTAAAGTAAATCTTGAAGGAACCACTGACCAAAATGTGTGTGAGAGGGGCTGTTTGCTACAGTGCTGTGTGGCAAATAGAAATAAGTTATGGGTGTCAGGAACCTGTCCATGAAAGTTAAGGTGGAAGGGAGCCAGCTGAAGGGAAGATCACAACTGTTGGTGTTGGGAGAGGAAGTTCTGGGTGGTGAAAAGGTTCCTCAGAGGTAGCAGGTAGAAATTTAGCTAAGCAAGAAATGCTTGTGGCATCATAAGTTGTTCCTCCCTTCTCTTTTGCATCCGTCTTTCTGTGCACCCTCACCAGCTTTCAGTGGGAGAGTAGGATTACTGGGAGGGATGGGGATTACTAGGGGGGATCGCTGCTGGAGGGAGCTCCCTGCCACACGTTTCTCTTCCTGTTCCTTTCCACTTTCTTCCTCTCTTGTCCCTTTTTCTTCTCTCTCCCTCGTTCTTGTGCTTTATCACAGCCACTGTTTTGCCACTGGTTCCTTTTCCCAGATCCCCTGGGGCGCTGCCAGCTGCCTGCCTGCGGGGCAGGCGAACAAACGTGGGGCAGGCAAACAAACACGGTGCCAGCCCCGACTTGCAGCACCCACCTCTGCGCGTGGGGAAGGCACAGACCGGCAGAGTCCCCACTGCAGCCTGGCTGCACCAGGATCACACCTCCTTGTGCCCTCGGGGGTGTCCTCGCCTCAGTGCCCCATGCTGCTGCCATTACTTCCACCGCGCCTGGACCTAGATGCCCATGTGTCCGGGCAGCTGCTGCTCACAAAAAACAGAATAAAACTTGATGAATTCCACGGAGACCGGCCCTGAGTGCAGGAGCATCACCAGCAGGTCACCAGCTCAAGTTTTTTGTTCTTATTAACAGAGTTAGGAGCGTTCCTTGGGAATAGGTGGTGTTAGGAAATCACTGATATTTGCAGGGAGAGGGTGTCTTGGCAGGAGAATAAGACAATTTTTTTTTTCTTTTAGGAGATGAGGAAATAATATTGGTAGCAAAATCTTTTCCATACTTAGAGAGAAGTGCTGACGTTGCCCCAGAAGTAAGTTGGCATCAATAAGCGACAGCACTGATCCTTCCTGAGGAGCTGGTGGGGAAAAGCAGCAGAGGGATCAGCTCTGGATGCGGGGGGAGAAGGGGGGCTTCTCCTGGTCTTTTCCGCCTCCGTGTGGCTATTTTAGTTACAGTGGAGAAAAAAAAATAATGGTCAGTTTTGCCTTCGCTATCTCTCAGCAAAGAGTTTCTCTTGGCCCTTTCACCTCCACAGCTTTTTCTTATAAGGAGTGATTCATGCGTGTGCTGTCGTATGGAAATAGATTTGCAAGACTTGCCAAATAACGCACCTCTTCAAAGCACAGCTGGGTGCTGACACGGCAGTGTTTCCCTCAGTCCAGAAAGTTAAATCCAGAAATAACCTCCTGTCTCCAACAGCTCGATGACTCACGCGGGCTTTGGGGAGGGTGCAGGGATTCCCGTCCCCAGAAAGCCCTGCCGCTGCCGGGGGGGCCTGGGGAGGGCTCAGCTGCCGGGGAAGCAGCACTGAGCTGTCAGAGCCCATGCGAGGAGAGGCCGTCTGGCTCCTGAGCCACAGCAAGCGGCTTCTGTGGGGGCCAAGAGTTAGAGAAGACGGGCAACGAGGGACTGGGGCAGGGACCTGAGGACAGGGACTGAAGCAATGCTGGTGGGGCTGCCTGCCCTGAGTGCTAAACACACCCTTTGTCCCCCAAAAAGAGGGAGGAAAATGTCCCGGCTGTGCCCAGGGAGCAGGCTTTCCATTTACGAGTCTGCAAAACTCCCTGCCAGAAACACTGGGCGAGAGCTGCATGGCTCTCCCAAAGGGGTGTAAAAGCAGGCATGCCTGGCTCGGGCTCCCTGGGGATGTGAAAGGGGGGAAAGAGGTCTGTGCTCACAGTCCTGATTCACCCAGCTTCCTGGCCACGGTTCCCGCAGTGGCTGGGCTGGTGGCTCCTAAATGACGTGTTTTCTGTTAAACCATCTAAGCCATCGCAAGCCACAAGCGGCTTGTCCCAAACTCGAGGGGGGTTCATCCTTGTGAAAGACTACCTCTGTGGCAGTCTTCTGTAATGAGTGAAAACACGTGCTATGAGATCTACAGTAAATTATTCTATTAAGATATAGATAGCCGTTAGGATAAAGATATCCATGCAGTAGTTATGGAGCGCACGGTTACTCTGCACCACCCAGGATTTCTTGCTGCGCTGGTCTTTGGCATCTTTGCTCCTGTGCCAGTCCTAGAGTATGAAGATTTAGGTAAAACTATCCATGGAAATACTTCATCTTTTTCCTCTTCCTATGGGTTGTGCTTTTATTGTTGTTTTTAAACAAAGTTAACCCGACTTAACCTTTGTATCTAGTGTGTCGAAATTACTCCCAGCTCCTCACAGCTTAATCAGGAGTGTGAATGTAGCGTCAGCACAGGCTCTGCCTGCAAGGAGATATATATAGATATCTCTCTCTATATATATAGATATATATCTTAACAAACATGGGTGTTTTGGGAAGAGAGTATGATCTTTTTTCAGCATTTTAGAATGGACCTGCCTCGTTACCCCACAGGCAAGTGGGACGGTGCCATGTCTGCCTTTTTCCTCCCTCTCCCTGTGTCTGCATGTCTAATCTGACCCTTCCTCTGGGTTTCTTCACTATGCTTTCCTAGAAAGACAGGGGGAATTTCTACCCCCTCCCTGCGAAAGCTGAAGCACAGAGGGGACCCAGCTATGGCTTAAAACCAGCAATGAAATCCTCTCAGCCCAGGTGCACAAGCACCAGCACCGACAGCACCTGCAGCCTGTCCCTGCTGCTGGTACTGGTGGCTCACTAAGCCAAAATTTCTTGGGAACCAGAGCACAGCCCAGCAAACAGCACTTTTGAGCTAAAAAGTGCCTGTCTGGGTAACATTATTGTTATTTTTCTTGCTGTTCCTGGCCCGGCAGCCTTGCCTGTCCATACCCCACTTCCTTCAGCTGAAGCAACAGGCTAGAGATGACTCGGTGTACGTGGGGATGTGCTACGCAGGAGCTGCAGCCGGGCCGGGAGCTCGCCTGCTCGGAGTGCGCTGCGCATGTTTGCAGAAAACCTGGACCTGCAGTAGCCCGGCTGCCCAGTCAGTGGCTGGGATTTACAGCAGGGTGACGAGAGCACGTTTATTAAGGTGAAAATATTCTACGCAGTTCGGCACGCTTTGCCAAGCCCTTATTAGAAGAGAGTGATCCAGCCCAGAGCAGCAGGACAAAAGGATATCTGGGCCATTTAGAGCTGGTAGGGAGTTTTAGGTAATATTATTAACTGTGTAATGCTTTTTTAGTGAAGCTTGTGGAGGAAAACCTTTGTATCTAATGGAATAACTGTCATTATTTCCTGGCTCAGAAATATTTCCAGTCTCCTGCGGTATCACATGTACCGGAGAGGTCTCGGGTATTGCCTGTTTGCAAGGGCAATGAAAGGCCAAGGCTGGGGGAGTGGAGGGAAAGGAGAGAGGAATGGGAGAAAGTATGATTTTAATACATTTAATACATTTTTTCCAAAACTCCATTTTCTTTTTTTTCTTATTATCGCCAAGATTAATTAAGGATAAAAATCCCTGAAATATGGATCATTTGAAAGAGATCAGCTGGGAACGAAGCTTTAGCAAAATTGTCAAAGGACTAAACACATCATTTTTCTCTGCGCCACAGCTGAGGTGCAACAAAAAATATATTCTGCTGAGCACTGAAAATTAAATTAAGTTATGCTCGTGTGAGCGTTTGTGTGTTGTTAGAATAAAACCCTGGGGTTTTGTAATTGGCTGGGGTACTAAACCCTTTGGGATGGCTGTTGCAGGGTGGGCTCCCCCGGTTGTAGTCAAGCTGCTGCTCCGTCAGTGGATTGCAGTGGCTACACCCAAAACGGCTGCTGGGGACCATGGGATGCAATGGCTTGAAAATTACAGATGAAAAGCTCGGTGGGAAGCTGCGCACTGCTGTTGGACATGACCCTTTCCTAGAGCCGGCAGCATGCCTCACCGCTTCCCCAGGGAGATCTCTTGCCTTCCCTCCTTTCCTGCGGGTTCCCCGGCAGTATACACGAGTCCTCCTCAACACAAAGAAAACAAGGGGGAAAAAAAAAAACCAGTGTGAAATGTGTGACCTGTCTTTCCATCCTGTAAAACTTCTTGATGTTACGCAGCGTGGCACTGGCAGTCAGGAGTGATGGACAATGCAGGAATAATTTATTTAAGAGATATAATTTGTGCTTTCAATTCAGCCCTGCTCTTTTCCCCCCTAACCAAAGCCTTCTGCTGGTGCCCCAGCCTCCCAGGCCACTGGTGAGGACCTCATCCTCTTTGAAAGCTGACGCCATCCTGAGCGATGCATGGAGTGGTTCGTGGCTGCACGGCTGCTTGCCGCCTCCCACAGCCCTCTTCTCCCCTTTCCCTCCTGGAAAGCTGCAGTTTTGGAGAGCTCAGCTCCGAATGATGGAGGCTTCCCAGGTACATCCTTCAAGGGGGTCTCTGTGGACGCCTTCCCTGAACTGAATTGCACCTCCTGGGAAGAAAGAGAGAACGAGAACTCCTTTCTCCTCCTCCATTTGCATGCCAGGCGATTCATTCCAACATCCAGCAAAAATATTCAGAAAGGCCAAACTATTTACTCTTGCAGCCCTTAACCCTGCTGTGCGGCAGGCAGGGACGCAGCCCCCCGCAAGGAGCTTGCAGCATGGTTGCCTTCCTCTGTGCATGGGTTTGGAGCACAGGCGCCTGTGCATTGCTATGTACAAGTGAAACCTGTTGCCATGGTGACAGCGAGGCTTTCTAAATATGGCCTGTGATGCCCAAAATCGCATGGGCGTTAACTGCTGAGGTGCGCGCAGGGTCCCTGCTGACACTAGAAACCTGCTGTTGGGGCTCACCAGAAGAGAAAGTGTTTGCGCTGGTGGGTGAAATCCCCTGAACCAGTGGCAGCGTTAATTACGGGTTGGTGATTTTTGTCTTCCGCAGCGCCCCGGGTGTTCCCCAGGATGCGCGGGCTGGCTCTGGGACCCTGCGCGCTGCAGCTGATAAGAAGCTGGACTGTATTTATCTTACAAGTGCAGGGAGGGATTTGCAGCGTTTTCACTGCCTGACGTGGCTGGGTTCCTTCTTGCTTAAAGCGACGTAGCTGTTCCGATGCTTATCTGTGTGGGGCTGATCGGAGGTAGGGCAAGATTACACCTGATACAATTATCAGTCTTGTAATTACATGCAAAAAGCCCCAGATGCCCTCTCGGGTTTAGCATACGAATCTAATAAGAGTCAGGCACGGGAGTATTACAGGCTAAGGAAACCTGTGTTTGCCAGACCTTTGCCGCACCTTTCGGTGAGAGCTGCGGTGTGAAATGCAGCAACGTGTTTGAAGCCGCAGCGCTTGTCGTGCTCGTCCATCGGTCTGTGTGAGGTGGTGTCCTGCTAGGAGAGACGGGAGGTTCACAGGCCAGGCACCCCGCGGTCCCCGTGATGCTCATCCCCCCGAGCACAGGGGCGGCGTTTGCTCGCAGGAGGTGAGAGCTTTGCTGCGCTGCCTGCCCACCCGCAGGGCCTCCATGCTGAGCTGGAGGGTGTTGGAGTGGCAGGACGTGAGGCTGCGGTGCCCCCGGCTCCCTGTGGCAGCCTGGGCTTTCCCGGCTCTGGTCCCGGCCATGCCATGCCGAGGAGAGCTGCGTGAGGACTGTGCACCCGCTCTGCCCCATCTGTCTGCTCCAGCACTCCCAAAGAGACTTTGGTTTCAATGAGAATTAGGAAAATAATGGGGACCTTTTGTTCCTAATGCTGTAAATCATAAAGATAGAAAAATGTTATTCTGGACTGGTTGGTGACACCCCCTCTCCTCAGTGCGGGAAGCTTCTGGGCTCCCCCCCTGCCTGATTTCAGTGCGAGGCTCCCCGCAGCATGGGGCAGGATATCAGTGTCTGTCCCCCACCGATAAAAAGCTCTCCTCAGGTTTTGGAGCCGGCGAGGCAGCTCAGTGGGAGCCACACAGGTGTCTTTGCAAGCTGTGGGAGATGCACGTGAGACGAGACTGAGCTGGAGCGCAGAGGGAGAGGTTGCAAGGTGAGGGTGCCCCTCGGCCTCACAGCAGGAGGAGGAGGAGGAGAAGGGAATGCGGCAGATGTCACAGCTCCTGCTCAACCTGCCTCCCAGAGCTTCACAGCCACCTGGAGCAGCTGCAACCTTCCTAATATCTGATTTCCTGAAAAAGGGCAAATAGCTTATATTTGAGGTATGAGGGGTGTGGGGAGGAGAGGCAGCAAGTGAGAAAGATGATGCTGCAGAACTTCCAGAAGCCACCGCGGCTAATACACAACAGACCTAGAAGCAAAGGCAGAGAGGGAGGAAGAAAGCCTGTGGGGCAGCCCTGCAACGGGCAGCTGCTCGCTGGAAAAACGGGGAGAGGAAGTGGGGGCCAGGCACACCAATTTTGCAGATGAAAAACCATCTCTATAAAGAAAGAGCCCAGCAACAGGAGTTATTCAGCTAGTATAAGGCCATCGGGGACATCCTCCCTCGGCAGGTGCCCCTCTGCAGAATCACTAGCTTCTGCACAGGGTCTGGTCTCCAGCTCGATCCGGGGTGTGCAGCCAAGCGTGAGACATGTGGGGCTGGGGCTGAGCCGTAGCCTGTGGCATCCCAGGGGGCAGAGAGGAATTTGGTGGGAGGGAGGCAGGATGGAGAACGGCACTGGGACTGCAACACTGCCTGGGAGCCACACATCACCCTGGTTTCCATTTCACAATGGAGGCGAGGAGGTGTCTTTTGGAGCTTGGAGGTGGTTGTGCTTTTTAAATGCTGAGTGAAATGTGAAAAGTAAAATTGTTCCCGGTCCTACACCCTCAGAATAATTTATGTTGGTATTTAATCCTGCTTGTGTTTCCCTGCCCACCGCGTTCTGGTTTTCTCTGTGCTTTTGTAAGCGGTGGGAAAGCAGCGCGCTGCTAATTACAACCCAAGGCAGTTTGGGCACAGAATGGGGGAGGGAGGTGAAGAGAAATAAATAAATAAATGAAAAGTCCCATCATCACCGTAAATCTGGGTCCCCCTCTTTGCAAAGCCCACCGGTGTGTTTCCAGGGAGACTGCAAGTTATTGGTAGCGATCTGTCGAAGCCTGGCTGGCTCAGGGTTTGGCTGGTGGCGGTGCTTGCTCTCCACCATTTGCACTACTGAGATGAGCTGAAATTTGCCGCTGTTCAGGGCCTCGCTGCCACGCTTTTGAGGGACGTCTGCATGGCCAAGGTGTCATGTCCGCCCCAGCCCCGTGGGTGCAAAAGGAGGTTTTAGGGGCTGGTGCTGGCTGCAGGACAGGATGGACAGCTGCTGCTGCGATGCCTGGGGAAGCATGGTGTGGTGCATGGTGCGTGCACCAGCAGAGATGTTTGCTTTCACAATGACCATTTCTTAAAAGCTCGTTTTTAAACTTCCAGGCTGTGTTTGCGTTCATGTGCTGATGGACTGCACAGTCATGTCCTTCATTAAAAGCAAATACAAAGGCACCTGGTTGCCTCTGGGCGGAGGATGCAGGCCTTGATAACAGAAGCGCGAGGAGTCGGCCAGCAGTGGCGGACATGTGCGTTGCTGGGATGCTCCTTTCCCATCCTCCCCGTGCGCCCCCAGTGCCTTGGCCAGTGGAGCCGGCAGCAGATGCAGGCAGGGACTGGTGCTGCCTGCATGGCTCCTGCTGCCAGTCAATGAATTAATAAAACTTTCTGGCCTCTCATCCGAGCCACCATTTCAGTCCGTTTGTGCTCTCTGAGACAAGTTGTCCGTGGCTGTTTTTATTCACTTTGCTTTCTGCCTTGAGGTTCCTCAGCAGGTTGCCTCAGCCCAACGACAAATCGTGCAAACTATTTTGCAAAACAGGGCAATGGATATTTCCCCTTGCCAATGCTCTGGCTTGCAAATTTGGCCGGCTGA
Organism: Balaeniceps rex; assembly: GCA_013401315.1. NCBI lineage: Eukaryota > Metazoa > Chordata > Aves > Pelecaniformes > Balaenicipitidae > Balaeniceps > Balaeniceps rex. The sequence goes on from VYZW01032029.1 coordinate 58,242, forward strand.
GCTCTCTGCATCATCTCCTTGAGCCCATTGTCCTGGTGTCGTTCAAAGCAGTTGCGCAGTGGCTGGCTGCTGGCAGGTTTTCTCCTCCTGGGGTGAGGTTTTTTTGCTTTGTTTCAGGTTTTTGGGGGATTTGGGGGGCTTTTTGGTTGGTTTGTTTTTTTGACAGCCCAAAGGGCAGGAGATGGTTTCAAATGAAAGAGAAGCTTTGTGGTGTGACTCTTTGGGCAGAGGCGGGTGGGCTGGCAAACCCTGCAGTGGCAGGGCAGCCTCTTGGGGGACAAATTAGGAAAAGACATCTCTGAGGCAGGAAGGCATACATCCTTAACACACTCCTCCTGCAAGCTCCCCTGTCTTTCCCTAGGAGCCCCCGCTACATAGACCAGCCTTGTGTCTGCCCATCTCACTGGGGCTCTGCCCTCAGCCCCTCCGCAGCCCCGGTCACCCGTGCCCTCCCTGGCTGGGACACCCAGGAGGGAGCTGATTTCGTTTAGCTGTTGAGCAGCTGGACCTCATGCCGGTGAAATCCATGAATTATTAATAAGAAAGCAGAGCTTCATCAGGACACCCACAGCAGCACCACTGCAGCCTTTCCCAGATGAAGTTAATTTCCGCAAAAATTTATGCGGGATTTTTTGGCTCCCCAGCTCCCATCATGCCGCGCTTGCTTCTCCTGGCTCCTCCCTTCGGATGGTGATGGCCTAATGTAGTAACCAGAGAAATACCTAAGGATTAATTAATTTAATCCAACCTCTGCTGAGATGGAGCCCTGGTGACTGCTCGCAGCACTTGTGCCGATGCTACCTTGCACACAAGTGGCCGGTGGATGGGGGGAGAACACGCGCTCCTGACGTGCTTTCTGTGGGATGGCATCTGCTCCCTGCCCGTCTGTCAGGGACCACAGCCAGCCCTTCACAAGGTTTCTGGGGCTAAGGGATTTATTATTCCACCTCCCACCCCCTGTGCCTGATGATAGCTCTTGTGCAAGTAGTCCATCTCTTTAACAGGGAGTTTTGCAAAAGCTACGGTAGCTTTGGGAGCCGGCGCACCTTAGGGATGTGCTGGTGATGCCCGTTTCCATTTCTACCTCCACGCCGGCTTCAGAGGCAGCCTGGGAGCTGGTACCCGGCTGCCTCCAGTGCCTCTGATACCCTCTGAGGCCTGATCTCCTAATGGCTGTATAAACTGGTCTGCGCAGGGATGAATTTAATCCTGAAAGTTTTGACCACGGTTGATGTAAATACCTGCTCTCATTTTAGTGATCACCAGGAACCTCCTGGCACACGGGTGGATGAAGCAGATGCTTCCTAGCAACTGTCTCAAAGTTTTGCCCCGGCGCATTTCCCTGCAGAAACATGGAGGAGCCAACCTCTTGCCCTAAGGCATCTTCCCCATCCCTCTGCATGGGAAGGGAAATCTGTTGCCTTCAGTTCATCTGTTTGGTTCGTAACAGCAGTGTTTCCACCTCTGATCTCTCCTCGTGTCAGCCTCTCCTCCCTGCAGCCACCAGCGCGGTGCCGGTGGGAGCTGCCACCCAAGCCCGGGCAGCCAGGGCTGGCTGCTGCTGTGTCCCTGTCGTCGGGATCCACGCCACCGCCCTGACAGCCCGAGGTGAAGCTGAAAGTGAAGTTTCTGAGTGCCGTGCAATGAGTAAAATATGAAGAGAAAAAAAATCAGCCTGTGTTTGAAAATGAAAGTATGTCCTTGTTCTTTTTTTTTTTTTAATCTTTGGATGAAAGACCATCAGGAAGTATTAGATCACTGCTTCTTCATCAGTCTTTGTCTTTTCAGCGAAGAAAGGTGTTAGTGCAGAGAAATGAAAGTTCGTGCTTGGATTTTTCAGCTGGAGATGGAGGAGCAAAGAGCCCAAATTCCTCCAATCTTTGACACATGCAGTTATCTTTTCCACAGCAGAAAATCTCAGAGGGCTGAAAATACCAACATTTATGATCATTAATGTTGTTACTAATTACTTGTATTCCATTAGGTATTAAAAATGCACTTGTGGTTCACCTTTCTGCAGTGTTCAACACAAGAAAATGTCACTTCTTGCTTTCCAGGCCCCCTCTTTTCCCATTGCCTGGCAGCACGGGCGAGGTTGTCCTCGCCTCAGCTGTGCCACAACGGGATCTGGTTTGAAGGGTTTCCACACGGTCACACATCCTGCAAACCAACATCTCTTCTCCTGCTGCCTTCCTCCTCCCCCCGTTCTCTCTTTCTTCCTCATCCTCCTGTCATCCTCAGGTCTTGCTGTGCAGGACAGACCACAGACTCACATGCAGCAGAGTGATCTGGGCATTTACAAGCAGTTAAATATTCCTGGGTTTATGTCCAAGAGAGAATTAATATTTAAAAGAAAACAAATTTGCCTTGAAACCTGCAGATTTATATTCTAGGGCATACAAAGAAACTCAGGGATTTAGCTAACGTGTGTGAAAAAAAAAAAAAAAAAAAAAAAACCAAGAAAAAAAACCCTGCTGCAAGCAGTATTAGCTGCCAAAGCCATAATTGTGCAAAACTGGAAATTCCTTGCTCAGCTGAACCTAGCACGTTGCTATAGCATCTTAAGTGAATTAGCTGGCATTGGAAAGCTAGTGTTTCTTATAAATAATAAACCAAACATCTTTTTCAAGTCATCTGACAGCTTTCTTGGAAATCTGCAAATACAATACTTATGTTACCTAGCTGTGTCACCTGGATCAGCATTTTGGTTTTGTGATGGGGAATTAGAAAAGGTAACATCTGTAAAGCAGTACAATTCCTACAGATTATAAAATACTGTCTCTAATGCAGAAATAGATCAGCTATGAAGTGATAATTTAAAAAAATATTTTACCTGTAATTTATGGATATGTTAATATTACATAGTAATTTATTCTGTTATTTTGCTGTTTTTCTTGCTGTTGTTCGGCTTTTATGTTTCCTTGTTAGTCTTCTATGCATAGAAAGGTTATTCTGCTGCATGCCAAAGAGCCGGGATGCTGGTGCACGCTGTGGGTGGGACTGCCTGGTCTGTGCTATGGGGATGATCCTAATTGCTGCTGTAGGCTTGGGTGCATTCGTAAATGTTAAGACTAGACCAAACAAGGAGGCATGGCAGTGTGATTGGCGTGTTTACTAAAGGAAAACTGTTTGGTGTGCTCGTTTTTCCAAGTCTTTTTAGGCTTCAGTAGATAAGGAGTGAGGCTGTTCTGTTAGCATGATTTTTCTCAATGGGGATCCCTCTACTTCTACCGCCCAGACCTTTGGGTCCGCAATCACTGCGAGTTTCAAATTTCGACACATTGGGTAGCAACAAACTTGCCTAATCCCACCTCCTTTTATGTGAGTCTCATGAAACCCAGAGAAAGGCCTTTGTGGTGACCAGGTAGCCAACTGAGCCCGTCCGACAGGCACAGCGGGATGACTGTGCACGCAAACAGGAAAGTGCTGATCAAAGCTGTTCGGCAATACGTAGCGTCATTCCAGGCCTGGGTGTGGGAGGATCGGGCGTTACAGTGGGTGAATAGTTATGCCCTGGGAGTGATTTCTCATGAGCATGGCTGTTGTCTGGACTCTGTGGTTAAAAGGTTTTATGTACAATATGCCATTATGAAGCCACTTTGCTTCAGCATCAAAGACAGAGGCTGCTGGTGGTTTGATTCCCCTTCTCTGCCTGGTAGGAGAAGTGTCCTTCAGGACACGCATGAACCCATCTGTCATGTCTGCATGTATCAAACCACAGATAACAGGGCTGAAGAAGGATACGCAGTAGAAAAACATCAAAAGGACCCATGGAGTGGCTAGGTTGCGCTCACCGGGTGACTCTCTAATCTAATCAAGAGCAGTCCCATGGCCAGATAAAGAAGTCCCAGGGTGATGTGTGTGTGACTCTGGTTTCTAGAGCCTGGCTAGAAGAACTGGTGAGGTTCAGGCACTGGGATCGCTTTTAAATCTTGAGATGGGAAAAGTTAGCTGTGGAAAGGGAGGCCCCAGAGCAAAGTATCAGGGTTATCCTGTGCAGGGTGCTTAGTGGGGAAAGCTTAGGAGGACAGGCCTGGTACCCTCCAAGAAAAGAGGCAATGCCTGGGAAACAGCAAGACCCTAATAAGCAACATGGCTTTTGATCCCCAAAAATACATAAAATAAGGGATATGTGAAAGCAAACACCCAAGAAATACTGCAAATGTTGATGTCTTTCTTCTCTGTTGTATTTCAAGATAACACAGTGTGCTGAGAACCAGAGGATCCGCAAGCATGTTGGTGGAGACCTGGAAGCTCCTGTGGACTTATGAGCAACGCTGAGTCTGGCAAAGCTACGAGATTACTAAATCTCAAGGCGGCTGTCCCCTCAGGTAACATTGTAAAAAGTACAGTTGGTGGCCATTTAACACAGATCTGATCACAAAATTCTTGTATGAGAAAACCCCTTGCGGTCTTAAAGTGGTTTTCAAGTGTAGATGCTGAAGATGGGAGTATTTGCCCAACATACCAGCCGGGTATCTGAAATGGAAATGGAAATGGAAATTTCAGTGGTCTTCTCCACATGGATCAAACCCAGTGTTGTTTTCTGTGACTGGAGGGATTTGGAGTGTTGCTGTCACTTCTTACTGTTTTGCTAGAGAAAGGAAGGGAAATCAAAACTGTACATCTTGAGGAAGCCAGCCATCAGAGGATCCTGAGGACAGACCCGTTTGGCTGTCACTGCTGGCAAACAAAGCATCCCACTGAATTGCAAAGGCTTGTGGAGGGAATAAGAAAATAAAATGAGTTCAGTGACAAGCATTATTGGGTCTGTCTTAGCTGTGCCAGGAAGGAAGTCGGTCTAGTGCTGGGATCTGCCTCAGCTCCTCTAGAAGACTGACATCCCCGACGGAGAGACAACAGGTTACTCGACTTGCTACTCTAAGCCTTAAACCTAGCTGTCATTCTCTTGTGTGGTGCCAGAGAAGAAAATAAAGGGTGGAAGAAGTGGACAAGCAGGTCTCCCGCTGGAGGAGATCATACAGGGACCTTTACTTTGCTAGAAGAGCTTGATGATAGCTGCTAGTAACCGTGAAAGGTTTAAATTTAATTCCATACCCACGTACATTGTCACCACTCAAATTAGAACAGCTGTCCCACAGGGACATGAGAAATCACCTATCCCACAGGAATGTGAGAAATCACAGGTTTTTAAAAATACATGGTAATTAAAACTATTAGGAAAATTAAACATTTTTATAAGCTCGGTTTCCCAGTTCTCCAGTGAGATTGTGGTGTGGTAATATAAGACTGGGCGGGGGGGGGAGAAGATGCATGTATTTTGGAAAGCTAATTTGGGGCTGAAGTGAAGGAATCCATCCTGTGTTATGAAAATTGTCAGCAGCTGCAGCTGAAGGAAGCAGAAACAGCTCTATCCCACTTGTCATACAACTGTCCATATGGAAAGACTTGTTTGGAAAGAAGTAATTGAGAGCCTTAATAGGAAAATCATTTCAGATTTGCTTCTGAATCAAAAGGTCTTTCTCCTTCAAGATTAAAATTTTACATTAAATATTAACAAAAGAATGAAAGCAATTTCTGCTGAGTGTTTATAGCGTGCCTGTGAGGCTGTCGGGAAAGCGTTTGCAAGGATTTGCGGTTGCGGGAGGGTGTGCGTACAGGGCAGGGGGCTCCCGGCCTCGTGGGAGGCAATCAGGCACTTGCAGGGCTGAGATTCTCAGCCACAAAGTCAGCCTGGCTCAAATAACTTGAAAACGAACGAAAGAAAACTGGTTCGCCTCTTTGGAGGTTTGCAATTAAAACAAAGTATTGTGGGGCTGAGCTCTTGCACTGCTGAAACCTCTGTGCGCTTATCATTTTGTCTGTGTCGGGATTCAATCTCCTTTCCTCCTCCTCCTGCTGCTTTGACGAATAGGCAATTGTAAATAATTTAAGACTGTAAATTGCCCAAGTCAGTGACTGCCTTTTAAGATAAAGAGTCTTTAAGTGCACTAATGTAATCTGTACGGTAGTTTGAAGTTCTGGATAATGGATACCAGGTACGATTTTATTTCAGAGTGTTTCTGGCCAGAGTAGCCTGGCTACTGGAAAAAGTTAAAAAAAGCGTATTTCCACCTCTGCTAGTTTTAGGGATGGCTGGATCTAGATTTGGTCCACCTTCCTCTCTAGGTGCTCTTTGCCTATAAAACATTCCCTGTGTGAGGGTGTTACCCTGGCTCGCAGGTGCTGGAATGCTGCCCTGGGTGGTCCCGCCACTTTCCTGCCTGCCCCTCTCCCCTTAAACCTGTGCATAGGCAGGGAGGATGATGCACTCAAAAAAACGAAGCTAAGGCCAAAAAATCCGAACACGCTGTCTGCCTAACGCTTGGAGCAGAGCCAGGCTTTCGGGTATTTAGAGCAAGGGGTACAAGCAAGTATTTATTTATTGATTGAGAAACAGTGCAGTGTTTCTCTGACTCACTATCGGTTTCTAAATCTGATTTAAATAAACTCTTCCAGTGCATAAATCCAGACAAAATGTCATTCACCATATGTTTATTACTAAAACTTGAAGCTTGCTTGCATCAAAGTAGTTTTCACACGCAGGCAGTTTGTTACAAAACCTCAGCGAAGCAGGTATAATTAGCATTAGCGCTTGAGGGGGAAAACTGGGGCTGAGAACAGAGAAAATAATTTCCTCGCTGCTGCAGAGGGAGTCAGCACAGGGATTTGGATTAGAAACAGCCTTTTCTAGCTTCCCATTTTCTTCATGCAGATGACTAGATTTGCATCTTTTATTAATTTTTATAACAATCGGACAAATAGTACCTTGCTCATTTCTTAAAGGAAGTGCTTAAAATGCTTGTAAGACTAGCTTAGAAATATCCAAATAAACGGTCTTCCTACCTGAATGGCGATAACTACCTTGCAAGGAAGATATATGATGAGCTGCTGTATGCCATTTTGCATACAATTAGCTTTTATCAACCAGAACACAAAACGCTTTCTGAATGCATCATTTATATGAGCTTTATAAATGATCCACTCTTGTACTGCTGGCATAAGTTGCTCTGATGAAGCCACACAAAGAGCCTCAAAGGGCTAAGCAACTAGCGCAAGATGGTTTTGTATGAAACTGCTCCAACCATTTGCATATCACCACTAGGTTTATTATCAAATGCTCAGAGATTTTGGACTTTCAAACGAAGTTTGAGAGCTCTAAGGGGGCAAAGATAACTGATCTTTTTCCTTTTTTTCACTTTAGTGTTTATACATGAGCAAATCAAGTTATAGGCTGATTTAGATATTTTCTTGGCTGCAAAACAGACCTATCAAAAGATTAAATTCACATGCAGATAACCCCTTTTGGTTAAATTCCTAATAAATATGAACTTGAAATTTTGTCTGAAAGTGGCAAAGTAAAAATAAAAAAAACACCATGAGTTCTTTCTCCTAACACATGGAATTTGATTTTTCTTTCCTCTTAGAAAACTGCTTTATGCATACTAATGGGTCTTTCTAGCAAATCCAAAGATTGATTCTCTCAAAAGAGCATAATTACACATGCAAGGTCTTTGTCTTTATATTTCATTAAATATTACTTTTTCATTTACTTGCTCCTATTGTAAAATCCTTCAAGTCCTTCTCTAGTAGAAGGGTGAGAGAGAGAGGCTGGGTAAGAGATCAATGGAAAAATACTTCCTGAGACCTGCACTGTCCCTCCTCCAGGAAGCTTCGTTTGCTCTGGGTGTTTCATCTGCCATGGCTGTTTTCACGGCTCACAAGTCCATGTTACCCTGGTCTCCCAGCTCAGCTGGTCTCATCGACCTTTCCCTCCAAATCTCCAACTCCCGAGCACTGTATCGCTTACTCTGAAAGTCTTTTCCCTCCCCAAATGCCCACAACCTTCTCTGACACCAGAACTTCTCTGCCATCCTCCGTGTTGCATTTCCAAAGCATCTCCTAAATTAAAGATCTACATTTCTGGATGTCTGGTGGGAGGAACCAAGTGGCCTAATTTCAAGGAGGCTCCAGCATTCTTAACTTCCAGGTGAATTTCACAGGCCTTGCCTGCCACTCTACATAGCCGACTACAGACCCCTTCATGCTGGGAACCCCAGATCCCTGTTCATCTCTCTGCTCACCTAGCCCATAGGGACATTGGCTTCTTCCATGACCTTTCACAATCTCAAATATCCTCCCTTCACCCACAGCTGAGCCCCTCCAGCCAGTTCACGTGATGGCCCCATCAAAGTGAGATGGAACTTAGCGAGGAGCTCCTCAATACCTCGTATTGTTGCTTTCCCCATCTCCAACTGAAAAATGCAGCGGTTGACTACCAGGGATCTCTGCACCCTATGGCAATGAGAAAGCAAAGTTTCTGCATGCACTGAGTACAGTGTATAGGAATATATTTAATTTCTAGGGACTTCAGTGGAGTGGAAGGGAAATCAGTTAAAGGTGGCTCTGTAAAAACAGAAACAGGAGCGGGAGCGACAGAAGGGTGAAAGGAAATGTTGGCCTCCTGGTGACTACTTTTAATTTTACAAACAAATTACATGTTTTATGTAATCCACAAAAGTAATTGGTTTTGAGAGAGCACGATGAGGCCAAATAAAACAGCATAATCCTCCACCTGTTCTACATCCTGCTTAGAGGCACTCGAACACCATGTAAAATAAGCAAATGTCATTTGCAGCATGTACCATAGCTGTCCTTCAGCATGCGTTCAGGGAATTAGAGATCCTGGTCTTTGGTTTCAAAACACATACCTGTGCGATGCGAATGCCTACCTTGCTATATACTTTATGTCTTTAAATGTTACCATCGTGTATTGGCTGCTCCCATTGAATCTAGTGAGATGGCTCTTCAGATAATACTCAGATGGAGGAAAGGTATCACAGCCTGGGGTTAATTGGTAGAGACTGGGAGTGCAGAAGGATGATGCAACTGGTGTGAAACATATGTACACAACGTCACTCAGTCAGGCATTTCCCTGGGTCTTAGTATGGTATCAGAGGCAAATTAAACCAATTTTTCTAGTCCCCAAGTTGTGCTGGAAGCTGGAGGGTTATGGGTAAATGTTAGGAATATTACACATGCTGCTGCTGTAATTTGGTGATAGAGCATACTATTTTAAAAACCCTTCTGGTACTAACTCTTCCACAAAAGCATTTTTAGTGTATCCAAAGAGCTACTTGTGCCTTCAGAAAAAAGCATGTTATCAGCCTTATTTTCATCATCATGGAAAAAAGAAATAAAATCTGGGTAAATTATATTTTCATAAGCTTTGTTTCCCCATCATTTTGCATATGCCCTCTGGGGAATTTTCTGCAGCCTAGAAATAAATATCCTCAAAGGCCTAAAACCAAGCAGCCTGTAAGGCTTATACGGCAAATGGATCCGATGCTTTTAGGCTTAGCCCATTGCTGTGGCTGGTTTCCACGCAGCACTTTCTGGGCTCAGTTATCTTTGCTTTGGGCTGATCCTACAATCACATGGGGAAGAACCCAGACTTGTCCTGTGAAGTGCACACTGTTTGCCCCAAATATTTCACCAGACGGGGAAAATGGGTGTTGTTGGAGGTGTCCCGCAGAGAGTGGGTTATGTCTGGGCTGTGCAGCCGGGCTCTCCTCCTGGGCAGGCACAGCGGTGGCCAGGCAGCTGGTGCCTCTCTGTTCCTGCTCCAGATACACTTCTGCAGAAGCAGCTGAGGTTATTTATCATCCCCATTCCCTTCTTTCCGCCCTCTTGACTGCTGTTTTGTTTTGTTTTTTCCCTTGGAGGCATTGAAAGTGGCAAAGCTTTCACTGGCACATTAGTGCTGCTTCAGGTGAGTTAGCAGGTTAGCAGGTAAAAAAAAAACCTTAGTGGTGGCACCAGGGATGCGGGTTCTGCTGTCAGCACAGAGGCAGGTAGTGGAAAACCAGAGGGAAAAGACCATTAACCACCTTCCTCTGCGTCAGGCCCTGAGGGGGGGGAAAGGGCGGCTCTGCTTTTGCCTCCCACTGTGCTGCTTTGGCGTCTTCAGAAGGAGCAGACTGAGGAAGCTCCAGCTTGGGGCTGAGTTTTGCAGAGTGGTTTATACCCTCCTACCTGTGGCTCTGGTGTGGTGCTAGACCAAGCCCCCAGCGATCGTCACTGTCCCCATGTGCAGCTGCGAGGTGGTGCATCAACCAGCTGCTGGGACCTGAAATTTTGAGTGTCCGTCACTGTACAAAGGCAAACCTCCCCTGGCTGGTGCTTCCCATGCATACCCATCACATGAGGGCAACTGGGAGAGAGCGCGGGGTGTGTGTTGGGACACGCAGGCTGTTTGTGTGAGCACAAGGTACAAACAGGATTTCAAAGACAGCAGAGAAAAGAACGTCAGAAAAGACCAACCCCCAGTGTGCTTTTCCAGATTTTGGGGCTGGTCTGCAACTGTCAAGCCTCAAGAAAACATATCCATTGGACTCAGCTTTTGGGGTGATGGAGAGGACAGCACACCAAATGTGTCTTGAAAACACCACCGCTGAAAGCTCGCTCTGCATTAGCTGAAGCAGTAGCTGTACAGCTGAATAACCTTAACAAATGAGAGGAATAGCCTAAGGCAGGGCAGGCTGGCAACCTGTCGGTGTGAAAAGCGGATCGGATTGAACAAGCCTCCTCTAAGCCAGTTTGCACTGCCCCCAAATACCACTTTGGGATGAAGCGGTCGGGCACGAGCCTCGGAGACACTGTCAGGGCATGCCATGCGCTGGCCACTGATCTCAGTATTGGCTCTAACTTTTCTAGGAGGAGGAAAAGAGCATTACCTGCAGCTATGTTCAGCTACAGGAGATGCATGTGTGTGCTTTTCTACACAGGTATCTTACAGAGCAAGAGACAGAGCTGGAGAGGTTGGGGAGGGGGCGGAAAGAGGGAATTTAGAAAATGCACAAACCTTAAATTTTAACAGAGGTATCATATTGTATCTTTTTGAATCACTTCAAAAATAACAGCTCAGGAATGAACCAGAGAATAAAAGTCCGATCCAGAAAACAATTAGTTCCCTACATAAGCCCACTGGGACTATTACAGGAGATGGGCTGATTTCAGGATGGCACTCTATGGAAATTAGAGTTTTATTCAGTCTCAAAGGGGAGGAATCGAAAGACGTGGAAAATGTTTTTTAAAAGTGTGTCTTGTGATAAGGATTTGGAGTTTGGGAGAATGCAATTGATTTTCTTGAGAAATTGGCCACTATTTTGGTAGGTGTAAGCTGAAATCGGTGAGGGGGTGCCAGATTCGGCCAGCGCAGATGAAGCTGCAGCATCTGATGGTGGTGTGCCCTCCTTGGGGTGGCTTGCTTCTCCTGGCTGCTGCCAGTGTGGCTGAGCTGATGGGTCATCCTCACCAGGCTTCGGTCAGGTACTTTCATCTCTTGGGAGTGCTGATTTGGTTAGCCATCAGGATATGAGGGGTGGGGGTTTTAAGTAAATCCTGGCACCTTAGGACAACTTTTCCCCAAGCAACAAAGTTGTTTAGAAAGGAAAATGAAATAAGACCAAGTTACAGATGATGCATTGAAATGCAAATCTCTGTTGACTCTATCAAAGATGCAGGGATGAAATAACAATTTTACATCACCAGGGTCAAAGAAAAGAAAGTTGAAAACAAAATAGAAACTAGGGCAGGCAGGAGCAGGGTAAAGGCCATGAAAATAAGACCTAACAACAGCCCTGTAGAAGCATGAATGAATGGAGATGATGGTAAATTGAATGGGATTAATTAGAAATGTAACTTTACATACAATTAGGTTATTTGTTTGAAATGCTGGATACACACATTTCAGCTTATTTCAGTTGCCATACCAACCCGATACAAGCATCGCATAATCTTTTATCACCTTATTTCGGCTATGATTACATTATTTTACAACTTTGGTTGCTAGGAGAGCACAGTACCTTTCTGCGCGCTTCAAACAATTCTCACTTTGCAGAGGCATCAGCTTCTTGTTGCTGGTCTCTGAGATAACTTATGGAATCATTAGCAAGGAAAGAAACCAAATTATACATGTAGGAGTGAGTTGCACTGGGAAAACTCTCCATGAAGAAGATGACTGGGATTTTCTCCTGCTGCCAGGCTGGCAGGGGTGGCTCTTGTCCGAGAAGAGCGGGGAAGCACGGAGGCAGCAGTCTGGGGGGCAGCCTTGGAGGGAGCTTTATTTGAGAGGTAGCTTAAGCTGAGGAGCTTCTTGTGCTCTTGTTTTGATGAGTTCATATTATACAGTACAAGCTGCATTTCATACTATCAGATTCCTTTGCTGGAAAGGCTAATAGATGTGGAGTTATGACTCTAAAGTTGTTTCTAACATAACAGCATAAGCTGATTCCTAGTCATTGAACCACACGTTTGCCCACAGAATAATCTAATATACTCGGAGTAAAGACAGCAGGCAAGCTGTGGGGCAGCTGGCTGCCCTGCGCTTCACAGAAAAGGAGTGGCTGCTATTTAGCACATAACGATGGGCATTTCTTGGGGCGCAGCACCCAGCAGAAAGCAGTGGCAGGCAAGGCTAAATGTGATGGTTCGTGTGTTGGAGATGGGTGTGCATCACATCGAGGAGGCATTGTTCTGGCACGTGACCTTACAGATGCATTTGGGCCCCACGTCGATGGCTTGCAGTGACAACTCTGGACAGGGGGAATACAGGAGAGAACGTGATTTCCTGCAAATACTGACTGCTGAAGAAGGCAGTGCCGGGAGAGAGGAGGCAAGGCTGGAGGGGGGTGTTCCTCTGCCTGGACAAAGGACCAGCAATACTTCCCTACCTCTGATATCTCTGGAGGCTTTAATGCTTTGCAGCTTCTGGAGGAAAAGGCATTACAGTTCTGTGTGTGGATTGTGGTTACAACGGGTGATAGGGAGGTCTGAAATGAATAGCAAGACGAGAAGAACACTGAAATATTTTTAAAGTGTGTTTAAAAGCCAGGAGCTGTTAGTAGGAGCAGAGCTTTGCTTTTCTTTTTGCTTTTAGATTTATTTATGATTACAGGGGCTCTCTGGGAAGATTTTGTTCTTAAACCACACCCGGTAGTGTGAAATGGAAGTAAATTAGTTTGTTTTTTTTCCCCTCAATCTTCTTCCCTCCTGTGCCTTAAATTGAGATTGCAATTAAAACAAAAGCCCGCTTGCCCAAGAAACAAAACAGAAATTCGTGGGGCGGCCTAAATATCAGCATCATCTTGTTTTCCTTTAGTCCTCTCCTTTGAGAATTACAGCGACTGGACAATACGGGCAGCAGTGCCAAGCCAGGAATTTGAATAACAGCGTGCATGCCTTAAAATGAAAACATGGAAGCGGTGCATTCGTCGCTACTTGTGACGGCCGCGTGTCTCCTCGGAGGCACGGAGGGACAGAGATTATGGGCACAGACCTGCAGGAAGAGGGATTTGATCTCCCAGACCGTGCTCCGCTTGAAAAAGCTGCCAAACTTAACATTTCTCAGTGGTATGGGACCCTCCTCCCTTTGCTATGAAATGTCAAGCTTTGGCATCTGCGGAGTACCTTGCTGCTTTGAAATGACAGCCTGGCTCTCCAAAGCATCACCAGCAATCCAGTTCCCAATTAACAGCACGGGTTTGTGCGTTTCTGACACTATTCTCAAAGCTCCTGTGGGCTGCTGCAGCCTACAAGCCAGGGATCGTTTCTGCTTTGCAAGACTCAAAGGAGAGGAAGGGAAAAAAGCTGGGAAGGAAAAGCTGCGGTTTCATTATTCCATGCTAGCAGGATAACAGAATACATTCCCTTTAATACTAAAATGTGTCATTTGAGAAAAGATCCTGCTGTCTGATCAAGCTCTCCATTAGTTATTTTTGCATGTGCATGCACAAATCCAGCAGCTAAGCCTACAGCACTGCTGTATATTGGAAACCAGAAAATGCTGCAGGGTGTTTCTAAAGAATAGCAATTTGGAGGTTGTGGGTGGTTTGTGGGTGTAATAGAAAAGGCTGCATACCGAGGCATCTGAATTAGGCTTCTCTTTAGGCTGCTTACAGTCTCTATCAAGATTGTTAAGAACCTGATTCTGCCATCCTTATCCTCACCTACTAGCATTTGCTCCTGTGAGTAATTTTATTTACGTGCCACCCATTGTATCCAGGGCCCTAACGCAGAAGCTGAGCACCAGTGTGGCTGAATGCAAGTGGAAAAACACTGAGCTTTTACCATACGTACTGATACTCCCTGTATCTTTAGCAACTGCTGAAAGCTGAGATCAGTTGGTCACCAAAACACAGTGCATGGGTGACACGCTGCCTGTGTCGTCCCTCCACGTTGCTCACCATCCCGGAGGCTGCCACGACCACCGCAGTCAGCATCAACAGAGGGTGCAAACCATGCAGTTGCTCTCTGCACGCCGCTGACTCGCACCGTCCCCCTCCCTGCCATGCCGGAGCATTGGCTCGATGCCCTGCCGCCCCCAGGGTCTTCCACCCGCTCCCACCCATGGTGGTCAGCCACAGCCACCACCATCTCAGGACCCTCAGTAGCTTTTATCTTCCTGGTTGTTTTTTTTGTTTTGTTTTATTTGGGGGGTTCTCTTTGTTGGTTTGGGGAGATTGTTTTGCAAAACTCTCTCCTCTTCCACCTGAGGCTCCTTGTTCTTGCTCAGCTTGAGGGATGCTGTGGGACATCATCTGAGCTCCTTGTACCTCGGGGAGACAGACCACCACCAGGCTGCCAGCTCGTGCTCCGTGGGCAGCCAGCCCACCGCACAGGCAGCTGATTCCAGCCTTGCCTAATCTGGTTGATCGGTTACCGCGGAGGAAAAAAAAACAGTCTTTGTGCTCCCTTGAGCTAAAGTTTTGCCTGGCTTTTAACTGCAGTAAATAGCACGCTTTATAGCCTCTGCGCTCCCACTATGCATCCGCGCTGGAGCGGCGCAGAAGCCAGCTCAGCCCGAACCGTTATTTCAAGAGCACGCCTAGCAAGTTCCCCCGGTCGTTTATAACCCTTATTTTGCTAATGGAAAGTTAATCATTGGCTTGAAACTGTGCAAAAATGTTAAGGGAAAGAATCACAAGATCACAGGAAGAACTCTAATGTGTTTCCTAGTACGTCCCTTTCATTTGCCTCCGCAGATCACCGCTCTAAATACCTTGGGGTGAAATGTGTCTGAGCATTTCAACACCTAGCAAATATTAACTGCCTCAGAGCAGGCTCAAACAAGCAGGCTTGGGGATGTCTTTGTGCTGCAGCCTGCAAAGTCAGAACCCAAGGTCTGTGGAAATAGTCACTTTTAAATTCTGCCCTTCATTTCTGTAATTTTGTGAAAGACCAGCACTGGACGGAGTAACACCACAAAAGCACTCACTACACCGAAGGACCCTCCAGTGCTTGACAAACATTACTTCATTAAGCTTTTTGATGCCCTTCCAAGCTAATTATGGCATTGCTATCCCTTCCTGCTTTTAGAAAGGGGGAAACTAGGGATTCTCAGAGAGTAATGTAGAGCCAACTGACTTGTGATGTCCATCAGTTCTCTGCAGATCCTCTCGTTGCTACCCAGCACTTCTGACCTGTGGTGCAGAGGAGCCCACCTGTGTCCTCTAGCTAAGGAAGCCCAACACACTGCTAGCTGAGCTGTTTGTAAAAAGAGAGGGGGAAAAAAAAAAAGAGTCTGTGTTCAATGACGCTGAACACTTTTCTTTCTGAAATCTACTTTTCGTGCTCAGAAGCGATATTGCGCTGACTGCCCATCGGAAGCAAACATGGTAACATGAATGGCAAACCCCACATGAGGAAGCTGAACAGGTAGGATTACTTATAGGTATGCTCTTCCTTATTTCCTTTAGGTCCTCCCCTACCACTCATTACTGTCCTTCCTAGGGGAATAGTGGATAGTGGGCTGGATGGACTTCATCAATTCATACTGATTTTAGTGACCTATTTGGTCAAAGGAAAAATGAAAACAAATCTGCAAACACTTGGAATGTCCTTCTTGGTGGATGAAAGGGACTAGGCCTGTGGATCACACCTGATAATGTATTTGTTCTGCAGTAAAAAGCAAGTCTCTTTGCACCTTCTTTTTTTCCAAGTGATGTTTTCTAAAGCAGGAATGATACACAGCTGGTTAAAAATGCATATGGCAAAGAGAGAGAAAAATAAAATTCTGGTGTTTATGTAGAACGAGCAAGTGGAGAGTGTGGAAGTGCTACATGCCTGTTGGTAATTTATCTGTGAGGTTGGGGGGCTTGGTGTTTTTTAGAGAATATAATCTGGCCACCCATAGAGAACAAACTCGAACCCTGGTGGGCGGGCTTGTTTGCCTCTCAGCAATGCAGCTGTGCTCTTTAAGGAGCAGCATCCCATAGGAATACAGCCCGCAAAGCAAACCAGGCTGGCCTTTTTCTTTCCTCAGAAGTGAGCCACTTGAACAAGTCAGGGGAAAAAAAGTACGGAAAGAAGAAAGTGTACCAGGGACAGGGTATTGCACATCGCTACTCAACGTCTGGAGCCACGGGTTGATGTACATCTCAGACTGCAGGTGGTGGTGCTCCTGCCCACAGCATCCCTGCGTCACTGCTTCAGGCCCTGTTTTGTAGTCATACCCCTGCCCGCAAGTTCCCTCAGTATGTGTCCAGTGAGATGTTTGTCAGTGAAACAGCACAGCCTCGGCGGCCTCGCCAGCTCTCCCTCCCTCAAGCAACCAGTTTTCTGTCTGCGGCAACATGCCACGTGGAAGTAAGAGTGGCTTTGTTATGTTTGTATTTCAGCTTGCTTCCTTTACTGATTTAGTATAAATTACACTGATTTCTAGCAAACCCGAATGTTTACAAAATTAATGAGGCAAGGGAAGAGCGCTATACGTAAATGCCAGGGAGCAACCTGTGCTTCTGCCATTTACGGCTGTGTTTTACTGTATTAGGAAAGCTCCCATTGAGGTACAAACTTCTCCATGCTGTACAAGTTTTAAGACCCTAATAAAAATAAGATTGAATACAATGGCCGAGAACTAGACACTTAAACAAACTGAAACCAGGCACATACTCACAAAAGAGTAATTATCTTCTCTGTACTGCTGTGCTCCTGTCTCTGGTGAGTCACACAAGGTGGCATGAGAGCAATCGTCTTACTCTCTTGCTGCATTTCATGGCAGCCTCCCCAGATAGGACTTCAAAGAAACAATAATGGGAAGCTTATCCCTGAGAAGGCTTTATTTGCTGCTGAGCACCAGGCACTGTCACTGCTCTAAGTCGACGGTGCCTCTCCCAGGCCATGATGACATGGTTAAGTGCAGGCGCATGGGCCGCTGCCCATGTGCTGAGCCAGACAGAGTGGAGCCAGCTGCAATTCAGAAGCTGCGTTAACTTGGGTCCCAGCCCTATAAAGTGCCCAATTTGTTGGCCAGCTGTTTTTCAGGACCTCAACTAATTTCCTTATGTGGTGCTGAAGGTACCACATGGCAGGTTTGGAGGTAGTCCTTGTGCTTTAGTGTTCTGTATACCCCTGCAACAATTGCTCCTGAAGAACTGCAGTATCTTTCAGCACCACATCTTCTGTTGTTCAAGCACTGATGAAGGCAGATGTCTACAATCCCATCTGCCCACACAAAACACTGATAAACACATTAAGCCCCCTCCTGCTAGGGACCGGTCTGACCAACACTGCGTAACAAACTCTTTCCATAGGTCATGAATAATTATGTCAAGGGAGCTTTTGTCTTAGACCTAAACAGTAAATCAGTAAATGCCTTCCGTCACTTCTAAGATCAGTACAAAGTCACAATCATGACTCCAGAAGCCATTTCTCTGACTGAGAGGTGCCAAAATCTATGAGCGGTGCAAATGCACGGCAGCCTCTCATAAGAAGTCCCTAAGAAGTAGGCAGCCCAGACGTGCTGGCCCTGGGAATGACTGGCCAAGAAGGTACACCAGCATGGGAAAATATCTCCTGGTTCACAGCTATATCTCATGCTTTTTCCAGCTGCTGCAGTGGTGGCTGAAGAGGCTGCTGTCCCTCACATGCTGTGACTGCCACCTCCAACCAGGGCATCAAGTAGGTCTTCTCAAACCTCTTTACACCCAAAGGAGCCAAAGTAGAAACAGCTGCTGGGCAGAGTGATCAGCTGGTAGTGGCTGAGAGGTGCTGAGAGGCTGCCGCTCTGGGAGGGCTGTAGTCTCTGGCAGGGGTCAGTGGGGAGCACAGCTGCTGTGGGACATCCCAAGCTATGTGGATGCACCAGAAGAAACTCTGGTGTCTGTGGGACTGTGGTTTTCAGCTGAGAAATGCACCAGGCCCAAGGTAGCTCTTTATACTCTGCTTCAGTGTTGGCAAAAAAGATTCTTGGATCAAGTAGGACTTGGGTCTAAAAAACCCTGGGTTTAACAAACCATAGCTACTTTTTAATTACATCCTCCTCGTCCTGACTTTTGTCTTTTCTTTTAGGGGAGGGTGTCAACGTTACTGTGCAGGCGGTGCACCTACCTCTGAATTTAATTTGTTCTCATCTCGTAATTGCATCCCAGAGGAAATGCTGAGCGTACTACAGACAAACACAAGAGTAGAGTCACTCTTCCAGGTCTGCCATGCACTCTGGTGGAAAGAGGTCTCTGTGGGTGCCCAGTCACCCCCAGAGCCCAAATTGTCCCTCTGGTCTGATCACAGTTCTAAGCCCTTCTGCTTGAAGACACCTGATCATATTTCCGGCACATGGAACAAACCCAAGGGGAGGCAGGTGCTTTAGATTGAGACTAGGACACTACACAGATATATGAGCTGCTCAAATGCTGCCAGAGGTTTCCTGTGGACTTTTTGCTAATGTCTGACCTGCTGCCTGGATTCAGCCAGGAGGAGGTGTTTGCAGACGTGGGTGGTGGTTGCCAATTCAGGCCTCCTTGATGAGCAGAGATGTTCAGCTCTTCTAGCAGATCTATGCCCAGGTGTTCTCCTGAAGTAGAGAACCATTAGTTGCTCAACTGGGGAGGCATTAATTGCTGTGTTGTTACAGCTACAGATGACTATTTCAGGCTGTAGGCAAACTGTCCTATGGTACTTTCTGCCCCCAAGATGGTTTCCAGGGTCTGTGCAGCAGAGAAACCTTTGCTGTGGCAAAAAATCCATTGAAAGTACCAGTGGGACAGAAGTGGAGTGAACATCCCTTCAGGTTTTCTGGACTTGCTTCGGCAGGAGGTGGTTAGCCAGCCAGAAGGTAGGTGAACCACAGGGGAGCGAGCTGCACAGGCACCTGCCGAGTCTGTGCTGCAGCCTGAAGGACCCCTCTCTCATCTTTCTTGGTTATTTTTTAGCCTCGTTGTTTAAAGATGTGATGCTTCTAGTAATGAGCTTTGGGGGCCTCTGTGCCATTAGGAGGCTGTGCTCTCTTGTGGAGGCATGGGTTTTGCTTGGGGGGACGGGACTACAGCAGCATACCTGTACAGGCCTCGCTGCTCAGCCCCACCGCCGCAGCCCCAGCCATCCTCTGGCCGCAAAGTAACCTGCAAGTGCTGCTTTTGGCATGTTTTCCTTTCCCCTCCGCTGCAACCGCAAAGTCGTAACAAGCGGTGCATATCTGAAGTGTTCGTTTTGGCCTAATGGTTTCTTAATCCTTAGCAGACGGGGAGTGCAGGGTGTGGGAGCGATGCACTGACATTGTATGAGCAGCAGACAGTTCTGTCCTCAATACCTCAAGGTACTCTAAATTAATGCTGATAAAGCTGGCAGCCTATGCTAATACTCAACTAAATGCATGAAAACTGATTAATAAAACAAAGCTTCAAGCTCCAGCAGCTCCTGCATTCAGGTCAGTGACCGTATTTTAAGGAACAGGCTTTTGTGCTCGTACATGGTTCCCGTTCCTGCAGTGGGGCGGCCGAAGTGACAACCAGGACACTGCTCTCTGACATGGCATGGTGTGGCATGGCTTCTCCCTAGTTCTTCTTCCCCGGACAGAAAAAAATTGCCATTACGTATTCTTTTTACTAAATCCTCTGCTTATGTCCTATTAAATGTTTCCTGATGTTTTGTACTAGTGTTCTCATTATTTAGTAGTGACAAAAGAATATATTTTGTTTCCAGGAGAGCAAAAGTCTTATTTTCTAACCGTGTTTATCTCACTTGGGAGTTTGTTATAAACGCAGTGCTATTAAGACTGCATAAATTTAAGCCAGGAGTGGTTTATGACATGCTTAAAGTGTATCTCTAAGTTGTTTATACTGGTGAATTGGGCAGGAGGTAAAATGCATATTATTTCTTCTGGACACAATCCAAGGGCTTAGCAATACCTAATTCAGCTGAAGTTAATGAAATATTTGAGTCCAAGAAAGAGACCTCTGCCCTAAGGATCTGCCCTCAATGGGAAGGCAATGGGAGGCCTTCCACTAATGCCTTCAACGTGTCTTGCTGCTGCCACCACGGTCTTGCACCCACGGAACAGCCAGGAAACAATATATAGCTGTAGGTTTGCTGTATTGCAAGGCCAGCACGTTTGTCACACACCCTTTAAGAACTACCCTCATGGTTGACTGCTTTGCTGTGATTAAGCTGCAAAGAATTCAGAGATCCCACCAGCCTCGGCGCTGGGATTTGCCTTTATCCTTTTAAGGGGGCTGTTATTATTATCATGCTCTTTGCCAGGACAAATTTGGTCAAAAGATTGCAGGCTGCTTTCCCATCCCAAACAGTTCAAGTTCATAACCCATCAACGTGGGCTCCCTCCGTCCACCCCTTGGCTCTCACCCGTGCCTGTCTCCCTTGGGGTCAACTGGATATTGCAAGAAGATGTGGCACGGGGGAATCTCCAAGGGTTAAATGCAGAAATTTGCTGGCCAGAGCTTAACCCAGCTGAAGGCTGAGCCTGCCTTCATGAGCTGTTGTCTTGGCAGAGATGCCCTACCTTCTCAAAATGTTTGAAGGCGTGCATTATTCCTGAGCCGCTCGAGCATGGGAATTCACAGCCATTTTCTTCAGCTTTCATGGGGAACTGTAAGCTGCAATTTGGATTCTGTGCAAAGCCCTCTGAGCACAAAGCTTTGCACCAATGGCTAATGCTTGCTCCCACTGCAGACCAAAGGGTACATTTGCAAGCAACAAAGGTACAGAAAGTATTCATCTCCTATGCACTTCAGAGATGCCACTTAGCATCCCAGGCTCTGACTTCCAAGCGCATTCTTGTTTCAGTGCAAAACCTGTGACAGAAAATTGGATTTCACTGAAGTATGAGGTGTTCAAAACACTCATTGCTTCTGTCACACTTGAAAAACAGCTCCCTCTCAGCCCCAAGATATATTAATATCCTTCCCCTGTCACTTCCCCCAAGTTCAGCTACAATAGGAATGAAATTCAGTGGAAGTTGCAAGTACCAGATCATCTTTGTCAAGAGATGGCAACAAATCATTATGGAGCAAGTTATATTTAATCAGCATTTTTCAGAGACTCACAGGCTGGTTTCTCCCTGCCCCCCTCTTCTCTCCCTCCCCCGCCCCAAAGTAAAATTAAGTTCATTTCAAAACTGGCTGAACCTTCTGTGTTTGCTTAGTCTAGTTTTGATAGGGCAGCCTGAGCTAAAATAAGGTTGTGCTGGTCCTGAGCTCCAGCAAAGGAAATTGAGAAACCCGAGGGGTCTGTGCAAGGGAGGGAGCACACCTCCCTCCAATGCTGCACAGAGCTCGTCCCGCGCTCTCCCTGGGCGCTGGAGATTTCACGCTGTGCCGCTGTTCATGGGGAACTGTGTGCAGCCCCTTGAGGAAGCTGTGGTACATCTTGTGTTGCTTTGTCAGAAGTAAAATCTAAATTAAGATGGAGGAGGTGGTGGGTTTCTAGCCGAGGAGAGGAACAGAAAGACTTGCCTCTGAGAGGAACGTAACCAGCAGGGCTCTGTAGAAGGCTTGTAGGACTTGCTAGACATTTCTTTTTTTAAACCTACAAAATCTGAAAAGCAAATTAATAGCCTCTTTGAGTCATTCCGTGAAACCCGTAGCAAGCTGTGAAATTTTACTCAATGGCTAAACTTCTGTGTAAGTTGTTTGGGCTGTATTTCCCCCCCTAGAGAGGGAAAAAGAGAGAGCAGGAAGCTACGAACTGGGAAGGACTAATGCCGAAAGAGACACTCTCTGTCAGAGTTGAATTGCATTCCTCTCCAGCGTTTCACTGGAAAACCCATGAATAGCTTCAGCCCCAGAAGGTTTAAGTGGGAGGCCGTAGGTGATGCAGCAGTTTTGCACCAAGCAGCTATGTGGGGTGGTGGTCATCTTGCAAAGCTGACACCTGGCACAAGGGGTAAGATGACAAGGACATACATCTGTGCATGTGTTCTGCATCCACTGAGAAAATCAGGGGGGTCTGGGTAAAGAAAAATTAAGTGATTCATGAGTGGGTTTTCTCTGTTTTATGCTACTTTAGATCGAATCACCACTGTAATATTTGGGCTATTCTATCAGATCAAAATTTTGAGTGTCATATACCACAAATCATTTTGCTGACATGGTAGAACTTTTGCTAGAATGAGAAATAATGAGGCATGGTACTGAGTCCCAGTGAAAGATCTCCTTGTGTTTTCTTGGGATACCGAAACAGGGACAGGGACTAGCCCCCATTCCTCTGCCAGTTCCCTACATCCTCTGTGTCTCCATGCCCTTCTTTGCTTTCAGGAAATCAGGCTTATCTGAGGGTCACTCAAGCATCCTCAGGTAGAGCTCTCACAGCTGACAAGCTTCCCCCATTTTGTCATTTCTTTCCTTTCCCCAGACCCTTCTTCCACTTCAAATTCACTGCAGGAGCAAAGAAATCTCGTGTTCTTCAGCAAGGCTTTGTGTGGTTGTTTTTGGCCTAGCACTGACAGCAAGCCTGTGGTCTTCAAAACCTCCCAAGGGGCCTGGATGCTATTGCATGGGGAATCTGTATTACTCAGGCTCTGAAATATCCCAACCCAAGACCTCCACTTTTTTTTTTTTTTTTTTAGGAAATTAAACTATTTTCAGGAAGGCAAAAAAAAAAAAAGAAAAAATAATTTATCTTCTACCAAAGAGACAAAGTAGCATCTTCTGTGCTCAGGGCAAATTTCTCCTCCCAGATCAGCATGACAGATTGCATCTTGGGTTGGGAGCAGCTCAGACATATGGGGAGCGGGGTGGGGACCTGTTCTCCGTGCAGCGTGCGTGTAACCCTACAACGCTGGTGTTAGTGTGGCAAACCAATCGTCACCCCCTTGAAGTTTAAGCTGAATAAGAATTCAGCAACTCTAGTGATTATCTGAAATGCTTGAACTGGCAAGATTGATCTGGTATTTCAACCTCCAGAACCCCAAGTTCATGCATGCGATTTCTAGTACTCATTATGTCCTATACAGACTGAATGCAGCAAATAGGCAAAACCCAGCCATGTTGATGTGACTAGGTCACAGAAATCCGAGAAAAACAAGATCTGTTCCACATTTTCATGTAAGTAAAATTCAAATTTAGTTTAAAAAAGAAAAGAGCAAGAGTTAGAGAATGCCTCTGTTCTTTTTCTGTCTCTTGTTTGTCCCATTATACCCATTATTCTGCTTTCCTACGTGACATCCGTAGGAGTCCAGCTCCTATCCCAGGGGCACAGCAAATCTTTCCTGGCATGATACAGAAACATAGTATTGGAGGACTCTAAGCCAGATGGAACTGATTCAGTTTTAAACAAGTCTGAGGAATAATGCTGTTCAGTTAACATAAAAAACTTTTGTCCTTTGCTATCAACAGTTTTGTCTCTATGTCATTATAGCATTTTGATGCTGTATGTAAGGCTCACCCTTACACATGAAAAAAAATATTCTTCTAGTAAAAAATGTATTTTGTTCCACTTGTATCCTTCAACTTACTCTAATAAGAAGTGTTAACGTCATGAACGTTATATACCATGGAGTTCAAGTAGTCAGCATGAAATGCCACGCAAGCATAGGTAATTGGGTCCAGCGCACTGACAACCACGCTGGTGGCTGCTGAGAACCTGAAGGTTAAAGGGTGCTTTACCTTCAACGCTCACTCCTGCTGGAGGTCCCCTTGTGTCGCACGGGGGCTAGAAAGGAGAAGGGTTTCCCTGTTTAGTTTAATGAGAACATGCAGTTCAGGGCTAATGCTTTCCAACTATGGTTTTACCAGAACCTATGGCAGATTTCTCTTCAGCACCTCCTCCTGGCTGTCTGCCCCTAGCTTGCCCCTCTCCCAGGGGTGGGGGAAGAAAACAAACCTACATTTCAGGCACCGCCAACATAGTATAAAACCACTGATCACTGGTTTGCAATCACATCAGGACTGTGAACCAGGGTGGCTAAAGCATGGTCATGCAGCTTGGTCTGCTGCCTTTCCTGCAAGAAAAATAATGTTTGCTAGGATGGCAGCTGGGGGAGGGAATACCTTTAAGCCTTGCATCTAAATCACTCAGACTTCAGCTTTAATCACTCCTCCAAGGGGCTGAGTAGGAAGTTAAAACAGCTGGAGCCACAATTTCAGTGGTATTCCTGAAGATGATTAGTTTCTCATTTGCAGGATTTTTTAAAGTGCCTAACTATATCCTGTGATAATTCAAAAATGTAGCCATGGTGTCCATTACAGACAGGGGAAAACACATTTTTTTTCCAAAAACCCAGCTGAGCCTTAAATCAGAAGAACCAACACAACGTGTTTACATTTGAGGGGGAAAAGAAGCATAATTATTGCAAGAAAACACTGTCTTGGCACCACTCTCTTCTGCTGGGAAACTCAGCACCTGAAAGGCCCTGGAGCTGCTCTTGTGCAGGGGAGATGCTGCCATGCTGATGAGCTATGGCTTGTAGGGAAACAAGTCCGAGAGAGAAGTCTTGAAATCACCCTGGGTCTTGTGTTAAGAAAAACAAAAGCAGCCTTGGGTATTTCTGCAACAAAAGGATGGAAATATAGTTATAGGGAAGGTGGCAGCTGGGGGAGATGAGGGCTATGAAATGCATTTATTTCAATCTTATGAAGTACCACAGCATATCGAAGCACTTCAGCGAAAATCAAGAGAGATGGATTTTGACACAAATGTGTCTTCTGAATCAGCTAGATGCACATCTTCCTGCCAACATTATTCATAGGTGAACTTTGAGAAGTGCTAGCCTCATCAAAATGAAAAAACAGATCACTTCTTCCCATCTCCAGACAAGCTAAGCTCTGAAGGAAATTATATCATTAGGTGCAGGAATATGAACTTTGATGAGTATAAAGGACTGGATGGACCTCCAGAGATCAGCTACTGATTTTTTTTTTCCTTAGAGTCTATGTAGCTCTACAAGGAAAATGTAATTTTGTGTTACTGAAACATAATAAATTTCTCATTTCTTCCTATTTCACACAGGCCCTAACTTTACCAGCTACTGTTGCAAAAATAACTAGAGTGTTCATAACTGAGAATTTAAATGGAATATGAGGTGTTATAATCCATCAGCACACTCAGCTTTTCTTGCATGCAGTGCAGAAGGCTTATCTGGAGCAGAGGCAGAACCTCTCCTCCAACACCACCAGGATCCATCGTGCTGTTGTAAAGTGAAGTTATCTCAAACAAACGAAACTATGTGGTTCCTAGCGGTGTCGGACAAAACTTTCAGCTCATTATTTTTTCTCCTCCAGTTTTCCAAATGGGTATTTTCTGAGGAGTTACTACCAAACGCAACCTACAACCACGCTGGTCAAGTGCTGTTGTGCTGCTCGAGCCACGCAGAGAGCTGTGTTAGTGTTGTGAAAGAAGATGAGGGAGGGAACTGGGGAGATGGAGACCAAATCTTCAGGAGCTTGAACACCATCTAGAGCTACTCTGGCCTGAGGGGATCGCCACCCAGATGAAAGGAAAGCATGTTCTATCTTCACCTTTTTGTATTATGTTGTGATGTTGGCAAGATTTGCGTCTATCTGTTTGTCTGCACTTACCACGCTTTCTTTTATTTTTCAGATGTTTCTGTGGAAGGATTATAATAGAAAGAAAAATGAGGAAATATAGGATTATCTTTTGAACTTAGTCCTCAGATCAGCAAAGGAATATATTTGAAAATAATTTAGGTAGATTTTCAGTCTGGAAAATAGCCTATTTTGCCACGAAAATGCCATGTAGCATTCCCTGAATACTTCAATTCAATTCAAAACCCACAAAATCGTGCTCTGATGTGGTGCAGAGGAAGGTTTTTAAGATTCTCTTCTCTGATGCTCACATCCAGAGTGAACCCATAAGCAGCTAACGTTTACATGAACAACTCAGCTTCTTGGCTAGCTGTTGCCCAGCAGGCATGCTCTGACCTCTGGCGAGGCTGTCCTGGCCCTCTGGCACACACCCTCCCAGTCAAGCCTGGCCCCTAAGTCTGGAATTTAGGAAACTTCAGGCTCTTTCACCAAACCTAAAGAAAAGCCACATTAGTTGCCAGTACTGGTGAACCTCTGTTCCTTCAAAACCCCATCGCCCCTGCTTCTGCTGACGCTCGCAGTAAAAAAGAAAAACATTTTTCTGTTGACATCAGTGAGGCAAGGAGTGGGCCCAGCTTCATTCACACCCACATGGTATGTTTAATTAGAAACTATTTTCCTCTAAGAGCAGGCATTTTAATTTCTCGAGATGTTGCAAAGAGCTTCAAGAGGGAGTTGCTGAGGGGTGGGGGTGTTTCAGGTAGGAGGAGGCAAATAATGGTTGGAGAAAAAAAAAAAAGGGGTCTCAGATCGGTAGTTTTGTAATGATGCATAATCAAAGGCTGTTTGCTTGTTCTTCAGATTTTTCAGAAGTGTTTTCCATCCCTTTCAGGATAAATTTGACCATAATCTAGCTAAATCTATTTTCTAGGCACTTAACATGGGCCAGGATCACCCTGTGTAAGGGAAGAAGATACTGCAGCCACAACGAACAAGCGCCTTGCACCAAAACTCATTTTCCTTTAGATGTCCTCTTCTAGCCTGCCATGAACCTTTTCCATCACGTGCTTTCAGTCCTGTTCTCATGGAAATAGTTATTTATTAGTGTCATGAAGAGAAGGTTTGTGCTCAACTTAATCAGCAAAGCCTGTGTCCGTAGCCTGCTTACTGCTCGGCCGTCGTGATTTATGGAGGCATTAACCGTTTGCCTTGTATGTACAATTAGATGAAATGACTGCAGATTACAGCCCATGTGTGACAGTTTAACGACAGTGGTAAAACGCAGTCAAAGTCACAGATTTTATGTAGAGCTGTCCTAATTCATGCCCTAATGACGTGCTCGGAAGTTTGCATCTGTAAGTACCCTCACGGCTTGCGCAATGTGCAAAATGCAGAATTTGGGGCTGAAAGTCGATCTCTGACCACAGGGATGTCCTCGACATTGATAAAAAGCCCCTCCTTATTGCAGCCAGCAATATCCAATCCCTCCATATGTGAAGGCTGCAACTGAGATAACCTCTGAGACCGAAGTCCTTTGAAAGCAGCTACTAATTTTTTGAGGAGTGCAACCATGGAGTGAAGTGTTTCTGAGGCTGCTCCTTTCCTCTGGGACGTATAAAGAAGAAATTGCCTTTGGCCTTCCAAAGAAACCGTATGTCCTGCCGTGTCTCTCACAGCTGGTGGAGCATAGGCGCTGACAAAGTGCAAGCGTCGTTCTCGGTTAAAGGTGCGAGAGGGACTTCCCTAGGAGTTATTAACACTTTCAAGACTTCTTATTAGACTCTTCAAAGCAGATTAAGACAGGCAGGCATGCATATATAACCATCCTGCAGAGACGAGCTGGACTGACAGCTGTTTCTGAAACCTGGTGATAGGTATGGCAGGAGAAGCTGGTTGCCTGGTGGACGGGAGCTGCCCAAAGATGCTGTCTGATGGCAGCGGTGGGGAACACACGGTGGTAATGTAAAGACTGAGATGTGCAGTGACTCCCTGAAGCAGTCCTGCGCCCACCACTTTATTGGGTCCGGACGCAGTCCTTCCTTCTGCTGCTTAATTAATTCTGATTACTCTATAGCTGACTAAAATTGAGTAAAGCTGTCACTACCAGCAGTGAAGATTAAGATGTGCTGCACTACTCCTGTTTATTTTCCCTTGTATTTGGAGGATAATGCAGTGCTGAGGCACAGTGGTGCTATGCCTGCACCGCAGCCCCCCGTTTCGCCGTGGCTGTCCCTTGGCTCCGCTCAGCCAAGTGGGGAGGAGGAGGAACGGGTGGGGTGGCACAAGGAGCTACCCTGTGAGCATCTCTGTCCTGAGGGACGGGATGTTCAAATGAGCTGCTGTAGGCAATGCACTGCATGCAGCTCATCAAGTGGAAAAATACTGCTTCAGACTCCGACCTTTTGTTGGCTACAAAAGATGATGGTGTTATTTAGCATCAGCACACTGACTACAAGGTCTTCTGTAAGAGCGATGCAGCACTGGGGGAGAGGGATGTCACTAGGGATATCTGGGAGAGCCAGGGAGGGTCTTAAGGAGTGTGAATATTTCAAGGGAAAGGGGCTCACCTGAAGAAAAAAAAAAAAAAAATCTTTATTTTACAAAGGAAGGGCTGTGTAAGGAGCTGTAAACCAGTACCACCTCACTCTGCTGTCTGCTATCAGTTTAGCCCTCTTGTACTTGGTATTATGGTTCCAGTTACGAAAAATTGCTTATCTGTTACTGGATATTTTAACAGCTGAGTAGCAGGTGTTAGGCTCACGCAGTCCCGTCATTTGCTTGTAAATACTGTTCCTTAGGAATTTCATGTCGAAATGTAGTTCTTCCACGATCAAACTTTTACAAAGGAAGAGTTCTGGTTTTCCAGAAAGGAAAATGCAAAGGAAATCTTTCATTTGCTGTGGGGTTAACACAGACTGAAACCTTTGTGTTTGTAGCAGAGAAACAAAACACTGTATTTTGAGTGAGTTCAGCACTGACCTGTACCACCCCCAAAATGCTTTCTGGGTTATGCATGTTGCGTGCCCAGTTTCCCCCTACTGCAGCTCCCCAAACCGTGCCGTACCTGTCCATCTTGAAAGAAGATGGTGCACGTAGCAGGCCAGTTTAGCTGTGTCCTGCAGTCCCACAGGTGCCCTCTTTTTTTTTTTGGGGGGGGGGGGGGGGCTGGGCAGCGCTCTGGTGATAACTGGCCTACGATAAGTTTCTTTTTCTTAGTCCTAAGCTGCAACACAGGAAATACATTTTGCATGGGAAGCTCCGCTGTGGGAGAGGGCGCGGAGAGCATGGACACCACAACTCTTGGAGGCACTGTTAGGCCATGCAGAAATACTATTTCACTTTGAAGAGAGCCAAATCAACATATTTTGATTTGCCTCAAAATACACAACGGAAACATTTTTGTTTCAGTCAAAATTAACGTGTGGAAAAAATGTCGACTTTGCATTAGAATTTGTATTTTAAAGTAATTTTAATCATACTGAAATTCCCTTTTGTGTAGGAATTCAGAATTTTGCTCAGGTGTGACTAATAATTGATTAGTTTGAGATACAGAAAAATTGTGATTGTCGTAGTATAGTATCAGTGGCTAATTACAGTTCTGTTTTTTTCCAGGAATACTATTTTTCCATTACAAATTTGATGTTCTTACAGTATAATTTTTTCCCTAATGGCTCTAAAGCTAACATGTCCAACAGAAAAAAAAATACATTCAGAACCATAACACTTTCTAAGTCTACTGAACCCTTAATTGTTATACCTCAGCATATTAAAGGGCACAGTACCTTTGAAGTAATTCGTAACTCTTGGGGGAAGGAAACCTGAGTAATGCCCATAATATTTTTAACTATTCAGCTTCATAAACATCAATTCATGGGACATACACTAAGTGCAATATGTAGCTACAGACTCCTCTAATTGCTCACAAACAATAGGAATTTATAGTTTAGAGTACGGAGAATGTAAACCTATCTTGTAAGGCAAGGTACAGTATGTTTTACAAACAGTAACAAACTGACTTTCAGGGATATAACACTAAACAATCTCTCTTCATTTAAAAGTTATCTTCTGGCTGAAAACAGTGACCAGCATATGAGCTAACTGTGGATTTCTGGCCTGCTCTAATGTTTTCTTCTGGCTTGACCCAGAACTGCTTCTTTCCTCCCAACTACTTATTAGACTGTGGTTTTTTTATTATGTTTTTGTATAACTACTTCTTGAGAAAGGGCACTATCCCTCCGTTATAGGGCTTCTGGCACAAGGGGAAGCTGAGCATGATTGCAGCTTTAATAAAAATGTCCTGATTTCAAAGAAGCTTAAAAAGCAGTGTTAAGGTGATCTGCTAGAGTTGTATTTTGGATAACATTAATTTCATAATATCATATTTTGGCTTGTGCCTCTTTGAAAACTGTTGAACCATCAGACCCATTGCAAGACTCTGGAAATCTGTGCTGCCTTCTCATCGGGGCACGCATCCTCTTCCAAGCGATCCCACAGCCAAGATCTACAGGCTCTTTTCATTTGGGGGAACCATATAATAAAGGCTGTAGTAGCTCATGCACCGTAGGAGTGAGTTATGTGTCCTCTGCTATGGCAGCCTGTGATTAGGGAGAGCTGGGTTTCCTCCTGGGACACCCGAGAGACCAGAAAAAAGTGGTGCTCCTCACACAGAGCGATTCGGTTACTTGCTGTGTAGCACGTTCATGACTAAGTAACCACTCCTGCTGAGGCTGCAGTCCCAGGGGCAACCCAAAATGAAACCCCAGCCAGCAATCAATGTGTGAATCGATGTAGCTAATTTTCTTTTACTCTTTTTTTCTTTTCTTTTGTGCAATGAAAACAAATAATTGGATGCCATGGACAGCTGCTTGATCCAAGGGCTATAATTTCTTCCTCCTGATAACAGTGAATCCCCCCCTGCCCTTTTTTTTTAAGCAGTTATTGAGCAGCTCAGGGGGAAGCTCTGAATCCTTCATGCAGTAGTGGGGAATTTATTCTACTGGAAAATTTACCATTCCTAAGGAGTGGAAGTGTAGCATTAAAAATCACTAAAGCAGCATCGTTTACCCAAGACAATGAGAACAGTCAAGTTTTACCCTTTTTTGCTGATGAGCAAATTCATGCAGAGAATATAAGGGGCTTTTCTAGGGAGTCTTCGGAGGGGAGCAAAGCTCCATGGGCAACTCCACCTTCCCACAAATAACAATGCTTTCTAAAGATATTAATAAACAATGAGAAGTTCTTAATTCCAGTGAGATTTACTTGACTTTGTTACTGATACTTATCATGAAAACCTCTATTTAAAGGTTTTTTGGTATTCTAGGCAAAGGAAAAAATTGTGAATGCTTCTAAACTGACTCAATGTTTGGTTAAGGCCAACCTGTCAGTTTGATAGGTTGTTATCAACCAGTTCTTAAACTGATTTATAGTCTTGGCTCCTCCAGTGCTTCAAGAACTGGAAAATTCAGAAGTTGAAGCTTACTGCTAAAGTTGTCCTGCTGAGTTACTGAACTTTGAGGAAGATGGCAATGGGAGAGCATATTGTTTATCTTCTTAATCAAGTAGTTATGAAGGGGGTTTATAACAGAAGACAGAATTACAAGTAGGAGTTTAAAATTAGGCATGAAAATGCAGTCATCCTCAAATAGATTATAAAAATGCAAAATCTAGAGATGATAACCTGAGTGTAGGTTGGACAGATTCTTGCATTTAAAAAAAATGAACATTTTGAGACTGATAAGGGTCCTTCAAAGTAAAATGTCTGGGAAAAAAAAGGAGTGGAAAGACAAGGATGTGTTAAGAAAGGAGGATGGGCAGTAAAGCTCAGAGAAAAGGGCCATTTAAGCAGCATTTATGTTTGTATATCAGATGAGGTGTAGAAGATTCATGAGACAAAAATGACTCCTTTTATATGATTTTTCCAAATTCAGAAAACACAGCTGTACATAGTAATTGTTCCATGCAAGCAGCAGAGAACAGATGTCAGCCAATTGTTCCAGCTGAGGAACCCAACAGTGCTGTTTCCAGACCAAGAAGGAAATGAGAGAGTAAGTCTGAGGTGTCACAGGAAAGTTGTATCTGGTAGTTAATTCTTTCAAATAGTGCTCAAACATTGAGTTTTCAATAGGACAATATCCCAGACATAAGAATTTCCAATCTATTTTGATTTAAGCGGCAGTGAGTTAGTCTGTTGTGGGGGTTTTGAAAAATCTTCTGTCTGTCAGAAGGTAGGTCTGATGATCATTGTATTCACATAGGATGTGGATAATTGTAAGTGCAAATGGGAGTATCTTGTGTCGTGGGTGAGTGTCCTTCCAACTGGCAATTGCCAGCTCTGTGGCGTGTCTCTTCCCTTCTTGAATTTCCTATAATTTCTGTTCTAGACCTCAGCAATGCTGCCAGTGAGAGTTTCATAAAAACCAATATTACTGTAAAAAGGGTCGGTTTTGACTCATCATACTTTTTTGATGAAAAAGGTAGTTAGAAAATTCCCAAACCGGCTCTCATTTCAAATGTCATTCCTTCTGTAGAGGAAAAGGTTTTTGGAAGAAGGATTAAATTTTTGGTTTACCTATGTCCTCTGAATGTGCATTTCCAGAGACAGATCCCTTCAAATGAGAAGGCTTATTCTGAGCCACCACAAGCTTTACCCTAGGTTTTTTGGGCTGCCTTGTTTCAGGAACACAGGGCAATTGCTGGCAGTGATACACTGAAATTCAGACTTTGGCATAGCTGGACTTTGAGTTTAAAGCCTTCAGCACACACCTGAAACTGAGAAGTAGAAGGGCTTGAGGACAAGTCTCGAATACTCCTCTAGACACAGAGAAGGTGAGGAAGTAAGCAACCCTGTACCCTATCCTAACTGATACCCTAACATATTCTTCGTATCTGGCATCAGGTAAAGAGGATGCTTGCAGAGGAGTGTCAAGTATCAGGGTCGCTGTGGGTAAATCCTTATATGACAGCTGTGAGCAGGGTTTCAAGCCACAAGCAGTGCTGCCTGGTTGGTCATCCAGGCTTAGCAGGGTCAAACAGAAAGCATGCACTGCAAGACTTGGGCATGTAGAAGAGCTAGGGAGGATGGGAGAGTGTCTTCACTGGTTCTCCAGCTTTCTCCTGCTTCTTGCTAGCTTTTCTTCAAACTCACTTGAGCCAAGTGCTCTTCATTTAAAAGCTGATTTCTTGCAATCATTTTGACTTGTTAGGAATGGGGTGTGCTTAAACCTACAGACCTCTAAAAAGTAATTGCTGTTATGAGATATCTTTTATTCTGGCAGAAAGCCCTCAAACTGATAATGAAAACAAACCTGAGAGTGTTGACTGTACAAACACCCTGCTTTAGAGAAAGCCTTGGTATGCAAGCACTCACTGTCATTCAGCTCTGTAATGAACGTGAACTACTGAGGAGAAAAGTGGGCAAAAAAAAGACTTCAATAAAGACAGCAGTAAAGATTGTTCTGTTCAGCTATCACAGGTAGAAACCTGAGTTATCTTCCCACTAGGTACTACAGTATCAGGTAGCTGATGGAGCAAAGGAAGTGGATCTCCACATTGTACTTGCATGGAAAACCCACCACGACTTTTGGCAGATATTGATGTTTTATTTAAACAAACAAACATGCAAATAAACAACACATGGACTTAGTATGTTGTAATTTAGTGCATGTCTAGACAACAGCCCTAATAGTTTCCCAAATTCAAAGTACCATAGTTGTTCCTTACAGGGAGTGCTTGGTGCATGGACACTGCCACAGATGCAGTCTCAGGTATGAAGGTGCTAGTTATGTTTTAGGAACAGCTTGGGGAGAAATAGAAACCTCTGTTGTTGTGATCAGCACAGGTCTGTCAGTGGATGTTGAAGTTCAGAATGAAAAAGCACAATGTTTTAATCACATTTCCTCTTTCTGCTCCACCGTCAGCCGTCAATCTGTCCTTGAGAGTGGTGTCTCGGTTTAGCAGCCAGTGAATAGGGGTCGATGAGTTTGGTTTTTTAGAATTGTAATGTAGAGAATGGAAATATAAACCTTGGTAAATATTAAAGGATATATTGAAGAATGTTTAATTGCTTTGAATTATGAAGTATATCCATCACCAGGGGACACAACCAGTTGTTTAAACTTAATTTTTACAAGGAGGCAAAAGTACAGACTGGAAGGGGAGGGGAATAGATTAAAGAATATTTAGATAAGATGGATGTACTCCAGTCAGCAGGGCCTGATGGAATTCACCCCAGAGTACTTAAGGCGCTGTCTGAAGCAATCGCTGAGCCATTAGTGATTATCTTTAAGAACTCACAGAGGAGAGAGGAGGTCCCCAAAGACAAGAGAAGGACAAACACGGTGTATTATATTTTAAAGAGGGGAAAAGGAGGACCCAGGGAATTACAGACCTGTCAGTCTAACTTAGGTCCTTAAAAGATTCAGGAACAAATCATTAAATAATCAATTTGCAAGTAGCCAGCTGATACAGTGGTGGAAAAAAGAAAGGACAGGAAAAAAAAAAAAAGGAAAACATAGGCTTGTCAGAACGGTTGATGTCAAATCAATCTAATTTCCTTCTTTGTCGCAGTAGCTTGTCTAGTGAATAAAGAGGAAGCAGCAAATGCAATAGTGCTTGATTTTTAGTAATGCTTTTTGACATATACGACAGGCTAAGGAATACGGTATAGATATAATTACAATGGGGTAGGTGCATAGCCTGTTGAAAAATAGCTCCGCAGCAACAGCTAGCGCTGGATCGCTGTCAGGGAGGATATTTCAAGTAGGTCATTCAGCAGTTTGTCTCACACCTGGTTCTATTAAATATTTTTTTATTAACAACAGAACAACAAGCAAACAAACCAACCTGTGGATGACACAATTAGGAGATGCTGCAAGCCCTAGGAGGCCAGGATCTGAATTTGAAACTATCTTCACAGCTTGGAGAAATGACTCTCAAATATTTAAATGACATTGCATCAGGAACCGTCCAAAGTGCTGTGCCTGGGAAGGAGAGATGCAGACACTTTATATGGGGGAATAAATAACCAGGCAGCAGCATGTTTATAAAAGACTTGAGGATCCGCATCCAGTTGGGGGTGCAACCTTTTCCTGCAGGTGAAGAGAAAGGGGAGAAAATCTGGGGAAAGCAGTCAGAATGTAGGGCGCCCGGAAGCACAAACTGTGAGGGGATGCTGAGGAAACTGGGTTTGTTCCCTTCAGGAAAGAGAAGGCTGAGAGCGTAACATGGCAGCAGACGTCCAGTGTAGAGGTGGTGGCTGTGAACGAGACAGTAAGCAATTGTTCTCTTTGGCCATGGAGAGGATAACAAGCAGAAATGATCTTGATTTACCACTTAATGTCAGGGTGAGAAGAGCTGGCGCAGTCATGCAAGGATGCTGCTTGCTGGGTTTTTTTCTTTTTCCTTAAGACAAGTCAGACAGTGCCTGTTGGGAACCCCTGGCTCCATGTCAGTGCAGGGAACTTGTGCCATGAGGTTTCCTACAGCCGCACATTTCTGCTCAGGGGAAAAAAATGCAAAAATGTTCT
This sequence comes from Balaeniceps rex, assembly GCA_013401315.1. Lineage (NCBI taxonomy): Eukaryota > Metazoa > Chordata > Aves > Pelecaniformes > Balaenicipitidae > Balaeniceps > Balaeniceps rex. The sequence goes on from VYZW01032029.1 coordinate 93,544, forward strand.
TATCGCTCGAGTTTCCATTTTAACACTGCTTTGACTATATGCCAGAAATTGTTTGATTTGATGGTCTTGCATTGCTCACCACGAAAATGTCAACATTTATTCTCCGTTACCATCCTCTGTATTGAAGATACTGCAGTATTTTAGTTCATAATAAGCCAGCTGGTCCATTACATATACTCTCTTTGTGAACATCAATTACTGCCTGCTTTAGACTCTCCTCCTTTCTCCATGGCAGCATCACTCCAAACCTCATTTCGTGGAAGATAAGAGACAAAACAGGCTTATATAAATATTAATTGAGAATGTTGTGAAAAGACATTATCTGAGAATCTGTCCCTTGAAGAGAGCAGCAGAGCAGACTGTTGCATTAAAAACGTCTTAATGCAGCTCTCCAGCAGAACACAGACACCCCTAAATGCTCTGAATAATCAGATCTGGAAACAGGCAAAAACCCGAGGCTTTTTTGTTGCATTGCTGGCAAGGGTGCAGCTCCCGATTTCAGTAGTTGGGGTCTTGCTGACCCCCGTGTGAGTCTGAGGGGTCTGCAGGACTGAGCAGAAACCGCTCTGGCAGAGGCAGCCAGGGGAGCGCAGGGCCAGCCCCATCTCTGCTGCAGCCATCCCATGCAGGGTTTCACGGCACCGGCACAGCCTGTCCCATGCGTGAGTGCTCTCTTTGCTGTGAGGAAAGCACAGGCTGTGCAAACTTCACCCGTAGCGCCTGGTGTGTGCTCCTGTGCACTGTCCCTCCCAGGTCGCATCAGGCTGCGGCTGAAGCTGTACTGCCATGAGAGGAGGTTGCACAAGCATCTCCCCAAAAGCAGTGGGGGCTTTGGGCCCCAGACCCTACAAGCGAGCCGTGTTTGCACCAACACTACTACCCCGCTACCTGCTTAAGGGCACGTGGCTCAACCCACAAGTCGGTGACTATTTTTCCTAATGCTGCCACCTATTGCAACCCAGCTGGTCCCTTCTTTAAGTGATACATAGGTTACCCCATCGCTGCTAGAAGTCATTGATTATAGGGTATGTCAGCAATAATCCCACAGTTAACGTCTGCTGGTTTGTTAGAGCGGTGAACACCCTCGGCTTTGCTTTCAGCTATTAATTAACCAACCAGTCATTAACTGCTGCTAACAATTGATTTACAGGGAATTATTGCTTAAATAGCAGGAGGTATTTAAGAGGAAAATAAATTAAAACAAAGAACTGCTGGATCCTTGGGCACAAAAAGGACTCCTTGTAATATAGAGCATGGCTGCTACAGCACTGTAATTAGAGAGTGATAAACAGTCATTGGGAAGTACGTTCCTTTCCAGAGACAATGACATTATGTCTCCTGGAAAGAGCCCCTTTGTCTGCACTAATTGAATGACCTGAAATGAACGATGTTATCAGAAACCTAACCGAGGCAACTAATGTTATATTTATGGGTTATCAAAAATGTTTAATCACAGCTGCGGTTTCTCCAAGATGTGTCACGGACACTGCAGCATCCAAAAATATGATTGAGGGCCAGTGCGGCACATTATCTTAATCATAAAGGAGAATTACAAGTTCCTGCATTGGTTCTGCCTCCCTCCACACTGGCAGAACAAATGAGACCTATTAACCTAAGTGCAAGTGAACACTGCCTCCTAATGACATTTTCCCCTCTCCGTGGGCAGAGAGCAAGAGAGCGGTTGCATAATTTTTTTCCTAGGAAATAGTGACACAAATCAATTTAGGGCACTCGTGGCATGTGAAACCCCACTCATGACTCCTCCTTTTGAATCTGCCTGGGTTTGTGCCACCAAGGTCAATGTCTGGGTTGACTAAGTGGGCATTGCTGAGCAGGTCAAGGTGCATTTGCCCTTTCCTGGCCAAGTTGAGCCACGTTTCACTGCCTTCTGGAGCGAGAGGCTGCCTGCTCTGCTGCCTTTTAGGCCCTTTTGGTACTCCAGCACTAGCAAAAATGTATTTAATATGGGGGCACAGGGAGAGGACCATTGCTTTTTCAGACCTGAGGCTGTGATGTCTCTTGCTGTGAGGCTCTGTGCAAGATGGACAGAGAAGAAATGGGAAGGTATCACTGAAAAAATAGATCCTGTGCTTCAACTTTGAGATCATTTGCTTTTGCGGATATATGTCGCTTTCCCCCCCTCACCTGCATTTTTGGGAGTTGGTTTCTGTAAACAGGCTGGCAAAAGTGTGACTCAGCCCAGGTGGTGAGCAGTGCCCATGGCGGGGGCTCAGGAATAACTGCTTGAGGGGTTTTGCTTGAGGGTGATAAGGATACTGAAGTAGACAGTAGCTGAGGACAACATCTGACTTGCTACTGGAAGAAACAGCACACCTTTGGTCACTTTGAGAAAGAAAATTGGCAGGCTCCTGAGCAAAGTCCTGCCTGCTGTGCCCTAACCTGTAGCCTTGCCCCTCTCCCTTTCCTTTGCCTGGATAAATCAGTGTAAACTGTATGTCTGCGCTGTGGGGACATGGAAAACCCCTAGTTTCAAATCTTCAATCAAAATCTCAGGTTTTGTATCCGAGGTTCATAAATGCTGCAAGAATTTCCTCAGTCCTGCAACGAATGCAGACATTTCTGAATAAAACTTTAAACTCCCAAGCTTTCTCTTGTTCTGCTTCAGGTGGTTTGATGAGCATATATCTGGTTTGGGTTTAGCTTTGTTATGGATATCCTGGAAAGGAAAATCCATTGTAACCTCTTGCCTTTGACAGCTCCCCTGTCCTTTCATTCATTTATAGCTACAAGAATATTTAACCTTTTGATTATCTGTAAAACAAATAGCTGTTCATAAAAGTCTGTAGAGAACAACAAAAATTGAGCAGGAGGTGAGGACTGGGATCTCTTATGTTTCTTCATCCTACCATTCCTGCATGGCTGGATCTCAGTACGTTTCGGTACCAGGAGGTGGCACTGGTAATCGCAGGGATCTGCAGCAGACCTGAACGGAAAACCGGTTGGTAAAACCTCTTTGTTGATATGAAGTAAGACTACAGCTGTGTGAGTCCTTGCAAAGGTCTGCATGTCTGGTTTGGCTTTATTTAGCAGCCTGAAGAAGAACAGGAGACTGCCTCTCTCTAGCCAAAATTCTCAATTCAGTTCCACGAAGGCAGTGCAGGAGTTTTATGGGTTATTATAGGATGTGAAAAGGTGAGCTGCTGCTAGCAAGGAGAGCATCAGTAGTGTGGTTCCCTAATGCATTTATAGTGTTTCAGAATATCATCAAACTGTTATCAGGACAGACGTACTTAATCCTTCCAAAATAAGCCTGAGAAAGTTCTGGCACTCCTGGGGGAGGCAGAAGTAAGTAATACTGGAATGGTTTTTGGACTGAAAACTCTTTTGTGATGGTTGTATAGTTGGAGCAAAAAACCAGCCTAAATGCCTTCAGGCATTGCAGTGCTTGACTCCTAGGTCCCAGGGAGAGAAACCCAGATGCCTGGGACAGGGTAGGTGCTTTGCATCTCGGGGTGAATCAATAGCCATCAGAGTAGGGAATCTTATTTGAGATGTTTCTCAGACTTCGGTCCATGGATTGATGGTACTCTGTAAGATATCAGGAGGTATCCTGCCTAAGAACTGTGAAATTATTTTTAAACACTCATGCGAGTGAGGAAGGAAAGAAGCAAAATTGGAGAATAAAAGTAAGAACTGAATAATCAGATGTCAGCGTGCCTGAGTTTTGGTTCTGATGCAAAATATTGCAGTAACACTGCACAGGGTAGTCCTTGGGAAAAACAATTGTTTGGGGTTTTTTTAAAGATCCGGAATCACTCTTGTTTCCAGGGTGTCCTCTCAGGGCTACGAGGAAGGCCAGCAGTGCCTGCCTCTCCTGAGGACAGGGCTTTTTTTCCCTCGGTCTTTCAGAGAGCAGAGAGGGCTACAGTCTTGTTTTGGAAAATGTGAAGGGTGCTTGTGGCACTCTTGCTTGAAGGCATTTTGGGAGATACTGGGAGTATGTCGTTCAAATCTCCTGTCGGCCTAAGAAATTTTAAAGCCACATTTTTGATCTCCAAAGAGAGTTTTGCAATTGCCAAGCTGTAAGAGCATGAAAAAGGGATGTCTTCCTTGAAGCTCACTCCAGAGCTTCCTGGTTTCATTTCCTAAGCCTGATGGAGGCATAAGTGTGAGGTGCCGAAAAACAGCAGCTGTGCACATGCCCAGACGTGGACCTTTCCTGCACAAAAGCTGCTTCCAGTGCTTGGCTTAGCTCAGGCAGAGTTAGCTGGGAATCTCAAGCACAGCCTTATTTAGGCTTATCCTGGCACGCCTGAGGAGTAAGATGTAGCAGGAAAACTAAATAAATTGTGGTCTGCTGGAGGACTCAGTATTTTTAGACAGCTGATGTGATCAGTTTTGGTGGGATATAAAGCCCAGTCCCTCTCATTATGCGAGGCCTATCCAACTCGAGGTGCAAACTGTCTCAGGCTGAGGAGCAAGCAGACTCTCAGTTTTCTTATTTTAGCTCTGTGTGTGAGTATGAAGGAGCCAATAAAACTAATAAAACAAGAATTGATTTAGTTTGTCTAGTGGCGGTTGTCTCTGTATCACTGGCTCCTCTCAAAACAGTTACCATAGTAATGAAAAATATCTGCAAGGATTTGGAGATTTTTAGGGACGACAAATGCACAATTTAGTCCAAGGAGTATCCAAGAAAGAAGTGATTAGGGAGGGGGTCATACTGGATTACTTCTCTGGATGGTATCTCTCCATGCACATCAGGACTTAACCACAGGCCCTATTCATTTGCACACCTGATCTTTGCTCTTACATCCAAATCTCCCAAGATCAACAGGGATTGCCTATTGAACAAATTTGCTTTCTTCTTTAACTAGGCTTTGACAAACTCGAAAGAAAATGCCTTGCCTAAACTGCCTAAACGCAGTTCACTTTTTATGCAGTAGGAACTGACCTGCCATTTATTTCATGTCATGTTTTTTATCACATTTAATCAATATAAATTGATCTCTGTTGTTCTTAATTCAACTTAATGAAGTATTTGCATGTTTGAAACAATCATAGAGCTGATGAGGTAGATATGACAATAACTTTGTTGTTTTTTCTCTGTTGTTATCAAATTAATGCAGTTTTTTCTAATTTCAGCTTTACTTTGGAATTACAAATTCAAGGGACTTGATACAGGGATAATGATTGCATCACTATGATGTTGATGAAAAATATTAGAAAAGCTGCTAAAATACGTGCCAGAACATTAGTAGCAGCATTTGAAGTAAGCTTTTTTTATGTTCTTTCCAGTCAAATGAGGTTTTTTGGTGACTGTTGGAGAATTTAGGTCAAGCTATAGTAAAAAGAGACTCTGAATAGAGCCTATCAGCAGTTTTAAGACCCTGATTAGTTTGTGGGTTCCAGGTACTCAAATGAGCTTTGTGTGAGGTGTGGCCTGAAGTCATGGATAATTCTTGGACTGGTCATCACTTTATATTATCCCTTCTCCTTTTTTGTTATTTAAAATGCAAAAAACATTTATTCACCCTCTCAATTTTTCCTAGAGGCTTGGTGTGTCACTAAATCCCTGTTTAAAAGTCCAAATAAATGTTTCAAGGGTCGAGTGCCTGCATTAAAGACCAGCAGCAGGAAAGGTCTGTGGCGAGGGCTATGAGCAGCTCTGAAAATGCCTGCAAAGATTTTTCTCTCTCCAAGCTATGTGAAATATTTGAGGGGAGGAGAGAGGAGAAGGCTGACATTTGGATTAAGAGTTGTTGAGCACTAAGTGTTTTTGAGACTGAAGATCTGGCAGCAAATAAGGTGAACCGAAGTGTAGCTTATCTGTTTGGCTGGAATTCCAGGGCTAACAAGTCCCTCGTCCAGGAAGCAGACTGATTGCTGAGGGAGGAGTGGGGCTGGAAAAATATTTTTTACTGAGGATGCTTTCACAGGTGCTCTTCCCTTTTGCTGATTATTCCCAAACAGCTTTTTTCCTTCATCTGTGTGCAAGGCTCACCTAAATCTGGGTGCCAGCAATTTGCTCTTGAAGGGCCTCTTTCTGATGATATATCAGGGCAGGGGGTTTCCCAATAGCCTTGAGATTGGTCCATAGCTCTCTGGACTTCTTATCCAGCACCTCTCACCAGAAGTTAATTCTGTTTCACCTACAGGGCTTTGTTCGAGCTGATTTTATCCAGTGGAACAGTTAAGGTATTGAGAAATAGTAAAGAATAACAACAAAACACCAACTGAAAGAGCAAATCTTTCCCTCAGCTGGTTTTATTTGAAGCAGCTGAAATTATTCCTGCATAAATGGAACCCCTTGATGAAGAAAACATTTCTTAAAGAAAAAGAAGCATCACGCGGTGTGAGAAGGAGCTTGCACCTTGAATCCACGCTGGAAGAAGGGCATAGGTGCAAAATACTGGTCTCTGTAAATTCTCTATAGAGAAGTGTTCTGTAATTTCCTGGGGATGGAACAAAAGACAGAGAGAAATTCAGCTAAAGAGGGTTTAATAGACTCCAAAATATTCATAGGAATTTTTTCAACCATCTTATGGTGTTCAGTTATGATGCTATGATGTTTAACTTCTGTATGCAGAAAATACCACTCGGGAATGATAATTTGATCTCTATGGCTTATTTACACAAGGGCTGGGCAGGTTTGTTGTATGACCAATCCTGCCACACCAGGTCAATTTGATATTTCAGCTTAAATAGCTCCAGGACCAGTGAAGGAATGAGGAGGAACACCTCCCACACCTTCCTCTTTATCCAAAACCTGCTCGCATATAGAGGAATGATTCCTCGGAGAATTAACACTTGCTGTTAAATACATAGAGGCGAGAGAGACCTTTTAAATACAATGTTCACATCTTTGTGCGCATTCTTTTCCCACGATTAAGATCTTTTGGCCTTGCATGCAGGAAGCTTCTCCTGTCAGCTAATGAGCAAGCTTGAAGTACACATAAATGCAAACATGCCCCAGGAATAATAAAAAAAAAAATATGCAAAAGATGGGATCCTGATTCAGGACAGCACCCAGCTATGGGCACTGGTACTTGCCTGAAATTGGTTTGCTCTGCTATGAGACACTAGCCTGGGGTTTTGGATGGCCCCAGTGAAACTTGAAAGATGTTGTTTTGAAGTGCTGCTGGCTTTTCCTACAGTTCATTGCAGATCTTGTTAGGAAATGAAGGAGAGGAAACTGGGCAACTGTGCTGCTCAGCCCCGAGGAAACGCACAATGAGCGTCATGAAGCCAGCAGCTGCAGGACAATGGAAACAGGCTGGGGCTATTTTTGTTAGATGTGAACAATCAATTCAACGTGTGAGACCTTATCATGTTCCCTCCCCGCCTTCTCCCCCCTTTCTTCAGCACTGGAAATTTTCCCAAAGAGAAACAGCTTTCCTTTTCTCTTAGCAAAGTTGATTACCATAATAATTTTCTCTTTCATCTCAGAGCAGGTTTCTTTTGGAAGTCTTTGATGGCTTCCTCTGAGCGCAGTGATTGTCTTGCTGTGACTGACTGACTTGCAGCTGGGTCGTACTCAGCATCGTGAAACCTGGAGCAGTGTTTGCCAGTATTTACGAGTGGGTAAGGGTCCCCTCACCTCTCACTTGCTGGATGTGGAGGCTGGAAGCATTTTTCCCAGAGTCATCCTCATGGCAGAAAGCTGGGCATAGCTTTCACAGATGGAAAATAAACAAGCAAGCGTTCGCATCCTATCAGATGTAATGAGAAGAAATACATAATTAAGATGGTAATCAGTGCTCTAATAGCTGAATTCCCTCTTATCGTTATGACTTTCTTCTCAGAACAGTCCTTTTAAATGTCACAGCAATATTAGCTCCAACTTACAAATGGAAAAATGGAGGGACATAAACACATGATTTATGATGTTAAGTGAGAAGGAAAGAAAAAACATATTTTGCGCTCTCTCTAAACAGAACTACATTCTTCTTTTATGTTCAGATATAAATGTATAACCCCACTGATACAGTTATTGCTAATCTATATTGTTTCAATGTTCCGTGTGCCAATAGCAGGTATACTACACTAGATTCTCATAATTCATAAATATGAAAGGAATATTAATTGGTAAATGAGCTTCTCTAACATCATGTGATATTTCAAGCATGCACTGAAGCAGTACTTCAGGTTTGTTATTAATATTTTTTATCTTCAATTCTTCAATGTGTAAGTCTCTCTCTCTTTATTAAACAGCCTATTAGTCACATAAGATCAATACTTTCTGCACTTCTACCTATTATCTTAATGTCACTGAGATCTGGCTAGAACTTCATACCACAATTCTTGCTACTACTTTAATTTGATTATAATGATATGTTTACATTGGTAACAGTTCAATCAAAATTGGATGTGTTTATAACACTTACTGCAGTTTAGATTAACAGCTTACTTCTACTTTACTACAAGGAAACCACGAAATTGACTGTAATTCCTAATCAATATAGCTATAATTCTTAGAACTTAAATAGGTTTAAAGTGGTCTTGCCTGTGCTGCTAAAGGTGACTGTCCTGTAATTTGTCATCTAGCTACTGCAGAATCCATTTCCAAACAGTCGATTGTTTCATTCTACTTCCAGTCACCAAAACCAGCAAGATTTAATTACAGGCTCTTTTTCCCATTTCCCACTGCCTTTCCTTCACCTGGACTTGGTTTAATGAGCAGTGACGTATCATGAAAGCAAATCTTGAAACATCTGATGACTGAATCCATCATCATAACACGTCCATGCCTACTGCAGAGGAGGAGATGCTGGTGGGTACAGCTGGCTGACTCCTCCTTTAACTCCTGGCCCCTGAGGGTCAGTAACTTTCTCTTATCATCCCATCTTATCATACCATTTGGGTGAGTACAACTGCTCACTCTGCTCCACTGTCCAAATATGCTTCTCTGTTCCAGATTTGTCTCTACCAGTTCACCATCATTTTTCTCAAAATCAAGCACAATTTCACTGGGAACAGCTGCAGCTCAAACTCAGCTCAGCACTGAAAATGAAGATCACAGTTTTCTCAGAGTGGCAAAGTCGATGCTCTGACCTCACTGGTCTAAGAAGCCTTAAACAGTGCTTGTGATCAGAGTTCACAGTTTAGGAATTTGTCCTCCATTTCAGGCTGGTCTACAACACAATGACAAAACTTGCAAGCATTGCAGTGACACGGTCTGCACCTTGAATAACTATTTTTGTCAGTGTTTTGGCAATGTTTCAGCTGAGGACCCAAGTGTGTTTCTAACCGTGCCCCAGGCATGCCCTGCTCCCGTATCAGAGGGCACCAGTCCCTACCCCACACCTCCCTCCTTCCCCTCTTGTGGGAAGGAAACCCAGCTGCAGGGGACCAGGATATTTTTTTGGGCGGGTCGCTCATCTAAACAACCAGGCGCTTTCTAGGCATACCTTTGGACCCAGCCACTGCTCAGCTCAAATGCACCCAAAAGAGACTTGATCAACTTCTCTGCCTCTCACTAACCCACCCAAGAGGGAATTTGGGCTTGCATGCTTGAGCAAAACTTCGGGCAGACAAATACTTATCCATTGATCAGATGTAATATGGCATCCTGATGCAGACTGGCACTTTGTAGGCTAGGCAAAAGCTCCCACTGAAAATAGATGCCCAATTCCCATTGACTTTATCTCTGCAGCCGCTTGGCTCTATAGAGATGGAAGCTTTAAAGGAGGTGCTGGGTCAGACCCCACCAGAGGCATTTTCTTTTTGGATGTAGCTCCAGCGGACTAAACTGCTAAAGACTGGAGGAAAAATGCTTCCAGACAGGTAACCCACATCTAAGTGTTATAGCACTATGCTTATTACTTGCTTGCTTTTTTTATCCCATAACTGACTCTTTCTGAACAGAATAAAATGAGATTCAGGAAAGCCTTTTAACAGTCTATGTACTTCCATAACTTGGTTTCCCAGGTTTCCTAACAAAAAAGGAGCTTCAAAACTTCTTCCCTGAAACAGCTGGAATTAAACTTATTTCTTGGCCCTGTGACCCTTCCCCGGAAAGACTGCTGCCCTCTGACTTTGGCTCTGAATTACACAGTGAAATGCCTAGAAACTGGAGACCTGTTTTGTTGGTGCTTCTGGGTATTTAAGAGCTCTTTTATCAAGGAGAGATGACAGCTTTCTTTTCAAATCAACTCACTTAGGAAAAGAAAAAAAAAACAACAAGAGGAAGGGGAAGGAAAAGCTCTCAGCTCACATAACACAAAGCTCATTTTTCATGTCATTGGAGACAGACAATATTTTTAATCCATTTCTCACCAGTGAGTCCGAGTTCAGTAAACCTGGGATCCCTTTCCACTGTCTCAGAGGTAGCGAATCAAAAGCAGGTTGCCAGCAAACCCTGAATATACTGAATATACATCATATTGGAGTAGGCAAGGCTGATGGGACCCCAGCTACCTAACTTTAACTCACACTGAACCTGCTGTGGGAGCTCCAGCGCGAGCAGACGGGTCCCTTCAAAGCACACACCTCTCCGCTGCTCACTGCTTTCTTAGGCACTGACTGCGTGGGTGTAAATGGTGCCCAAGCTGGGCTGACCAGATCCTGTCCCACCTCCTAAGCAACTTTTCTGTATATAATGATGGAAAAAAATCTTTCCCATTTCCAGTCCCTGTGCCTGAGACTGTAAATGTGAATCCTTTTCCCAGCGAAGAAGCTTGACAGGTTAGCAATGGCAGGTTGTTAACACTTATGATGACTTGAAGTACAATATCAGATTTGTTGCCTGGCTTGGGGTTTGTCTAGACGGGTTGTTTTATTAGATAGCAGATGGTTTGGAAATTGTTTGCTGTGACAGAGCTGAGTGGAATTTGAATTCTCTGTTCCCAGACCAAAAAGGGTGGGGTAGGGAAAGAGGAGAGCAAAACTCCCACGTTTCCCATTCAGATTGAAAAATGCTTACGTATATACACACACACACACACACACACACACATATATGTATATATATAATCAAAGGAAATGAGCTGCACTGCGCTGATCACGGATCCTTAAGCAACACTGATCAATCACAGGATGAATTTCCTCAGTACACCCTCAGTTGCCAATATTGGGAAAGTGATTTTACGATCTATGAGTGTTTAATTTTTGCAATTTTGAACAAGATAAATGAGCAACAGCAGGGCATATTGGCTGGACCAAAAAAAATTGCATCGATTCAGATTCTGGTATCAGGTAATTGGATCTAGTCTGTTTATTCGGATCCATGGGGGCAGAAGTTGAGGCTGCCTCCTTTGCAGAAAGGTCTGAGAAGAAAGTCTTGCTGGCAATGATTTTGGATTTCTCCTTCATTCTAGGCCAATCTTCACGCACTCAAATGAATTCATTTGCAGGGGAGGCAGCAGCTCTCTCCCCTCAGAGATAGCGCAAGGCTCTGCAGATGGGCTTTGTATGTCAATATGGACTTAAGTGTGAAGTTTTAAACAATTTCCCCTCTGTCTTTCCTGACATAAAGGTCCCCCAGGGAGGAACTGGTTACTGAGTCGAAAAACTGTGAATGTCATGAAGCAATGCCTGTTCTCTGAAGAGATGTGAAGCTTTTGTTTCTGGCTGCACAGGAATGAAAAGCCATGTTTCTGAGCAGAAGCTGGGCCATCTGTGCTTTGAAGTATTTCAGATTTTATCCCCGGAGCCAGAGTATGTGCTGATAGAAAAAAATCAATGACAGGTTAAAATTGACAGCCCACAGCCTCGGTTAGTATAACTGGGGTAGTGTACAACCGCATTTTGGGCTTATGATTCAGGGCTGAATGGTGCTTCTGGCTTCCTAAGTCCTCTGATAGTGCGGCTGTGGGGAAAAATAGCTGTTTCAGGGGCAGGGAACTGAAGGGCGAAGGCTGGGTGCCTTAGTCTAGGGCAGCCAGCAGAGTTCACAGCCTTGCTCGGCAGGGCTTGGGGTAGGAAATCCCTCATACCGCTTCCCTCGCCTCCTAGAGCAAAGGGAGAAGCAGCAGCTCTGAATATGACTCCCTCTTTCTCAGGGTATGGCATAAGCGCACACCAGCCTGTATTTATATCTGTGTGGGCAATCACATTTTTAAAGAGGATTATGCACTGCTTTGGCTATTTCTAACCTTGTTTCATCACAGCATCTGCTGAAATGTAACTGTAAAATGTCAGGGAACGCTCAAAGGTCATATCTGGCTCAGGTAGGCAAAAACTATCAGAGTTTTTGTGTCATCTTTTTATACTAGATCTTGACCAACAAACCTCTGACACTTTTGCAGGGTACATCCATCAGGAGGAAGAGGCACCTGACTGCAGGCCTGTACTTCTGTATTTGTGCATTTTGGATTCCTCTTTCATCGCAGGATGATCTTGGAGTGAAAGATTTTGGACTGGATTTTGTGGCAATGAGCTATCTACCGTATTATCTTCACTCTGCAACCAGGTATTAGCAAACATTTTAACAAAAGAATGGATATCATTAATATAATTAGTGGTAATAATTCTTGTGCTCATTTTTCATGCAGAATCATGCCAGTGGCAAGCTGCTTATTCAGGGAATAAGAGATGCCAAATTTTGCAGTGATGTGCCAAGCAAAGTATTTGCTGACACTGACTGATGTCTGTCCTGGTGCTGAGGGCATGCAAAAAAATGTGCTACTTCAATCTCCAAATAGTTTAAAGGAGAATATGGGCCTTATGCTAATTTTTTTCTATAAAGGCATGTGTTCATCTTGTCTGACATTGTTTTACCAGTCTGTGGCTGCTACTCATCAAGTAATTGACAAAATGGTAACTCCCAAATTTTGCAAATGCCAAATATTGGGCTGCATTTTTGATTGGTGTTAGCTCTGGCATGAATGTATGTACATGATGAAGGGATTTAAGGTTTATCAGTCAATAATACAGTGGCATCAGGATGTCTGGAGGTAGTACTATTAATTTATTTAGTGCAATTCCCCAGGATGAGTAAATGCATTTTTTTCTGCACACCAGAAGCTAATGCTTGATGATAGCTGCACATTGTCACAGAAACCAGGACAGGTTCAGCTGTAAGTCAAAGGTTAATTTATACTTATTTTTTAAATCATCTCACTCAGATGCATCAGTTTAGACCAAACTTGTCCAAAACCTGATTCCTCACCAAAAAATCTATCGTTCTATTCCAGCTCTTCCAAAAATACATTAACACGGCTCCTGTTTGCTTAAGGCAGATTCTCCATAAGGTGTTATACAAGATAACTGTCTGGTTTTGAGTGTTTGTAGCTATGTTTGCAAATGACAGAGTGACTGACAGCACAAGCTCTCTGTGGGATGGCTGTGGACCAGAGCACGGATGACTCATTGTGTATGATGTTGTTTCACACCAAAGTGTTTGCTCTATATACCGAACATGTGTGCGAGTCAATAACAAAAAGTTCAAGAGCAAACACAGCTTAGGTGGAAATAAATTCATAATGACTGAAATCACTATGCCCAAGTCAAAAAGCTAATTTCATCAAAGGGTAGATGGCAAGTGAAACACCCATTTAAATGCCTTTTTAAAGTAGGAGGTTTACTTGGGATGGTTCCCATGTCCTCCACAAATGCTTGAGGGTCAGGCAGTGAGAACGGAGGGTCTTGGCATTTCCTTGCAGCAAAAGCCTTTTTGTTCCAGCGATAGGCAGAAGTGAGTTCAGGTTCCTGCTCAGATCTCCCCCATACCAATAACTGGGTACTATTTTTCTCTTGGAAGCACAGACTTTTGCCGAAGACTGGCTTTCTCCCCCGCCTGTCTCCCCAGCTGCCTTTCTGGAGTTCAGCAGAGATCTGAATAGTTGTTTTTGTGTTGGGAGCTATTTATTTGCTTTGTTGCCAATTAACCCTCCCCTAAAGCCCTTGCACATCTATGAGGCATAATTAAAACCACACTCTTTTTGATTTGATGATGCTGTTAACATCCTCCCGGGAACAGCCCCAGTCTCAGGCTGGCTCAGTGGTGCGGAGGTACCCCCCTCAGCTGGCTCCTCTCTCCCCAGCTGAAATAATAAGGATCTGTGAGAACAACATGACACTACCTCAGTCCCTCAGGGGTGCTTGACTGTACCTCTGGGCCACCTCTTCTTTCGTTAAGAAACCCCTCCACAATGTACGTTGGAAGATGTCCGATCCTGAGGGACATTTTACTGAACACGTAAAGGCAATTTCACCTATTGTTGTGCCCCCTCTGTGAACATGTAGTAAAGGGACAGAGAAATATTCCTCTTATCTGACTGGCAAATAAAAAATTGCTTTTACGCTAGTGTGGAGGATTAAACTGTACAATTTACTTTTTAAATCAGGTTTCTCATGGGGTGTGGGTATGAGCCCACAGAGACTTCTGGCGTCTTTATTGGGCTTTGAATTGTGTCCACAAGAACCTGTTGTAGGTGAGGGACTGGTTCAGACTGTGCTGTCTGGTAGGGAGCACCGGGGTGAATCACCCACCAGTGCTTGCATGGAAGCTTTTGTGCGTGGTAATGTGCACAGGGAGCTGGGGGGCAAAGCACGTGTACCTGGAGGACACCTTTACTCAGAAAGCTTCAAACTCATTCCTCAAAGTCTCTGGCAACGTCCCTTCTGCAAAGCCTATTTCCACATGCCAGACCTTTTCTTGCAGCCCATGTGTTTCTGGAACCACACAGCTGATGAAGCCAAGGCATTTGTACCTTTGTGGAGTGACCCGAGACACGGCCAAGCTTCATCTACTGCAAGGCTCCAGATGTGCCCAGGATGGGACAGACAGGGAATTCCCATTTCCTCATGCCACAGACAGGCCACAAGGCTGCAGTACTGTCCCTCCCTTTTCTGTGCTTGCAGAGGCTGAGCTGCAGCAATGGCAGCTTCACCCCAGGCGAGCCACCTCCTGGGAAGCTGGGACCAGCCTGAGGGACAAATTCAACCTTGAAAAACAGCCAGCAGAATGACACGCAGATCAAAGGGGTATTGCAGGGCTCAACTAAAAGAGATCCCTTAGAGACTTTTTAAAGCATTTTAGCTCACCCTTAACTTCCTTAAAATGCAGCACAGGTTCTCTCTGGGAAGAGAGAAAAAGAAAATAAAAGCAGAGGTTGGGACATGCCTTGAAAAGCACGGGCACCTGAGGAGCATTGCCATTTTCTGCACCCCCGCCTGCTCAGTGACTCTATGCTGCTTACAAGAGGTTTATTATTGCTGCGTACCTTTTGAAATATGACACTGCAAATCTCTGAGGCTGGAAAAACTGTTTTGTGATGACATTTAAACATTGTAAATGTGGTGTGTACATATCCAATTTCCCACGAGGAGTGGGCAATGTGTATGGGTGTGAAAGAGCCTTCTCAAGAGCAATAGGTAGAGCAGTTATTTCAGCATTTCATGTGCCTTGGTCAATTTGTTTTTAGTGAGAGGGAGAGTGGGTTTTTTTTCAGTTTTTCATCCTCTAGTTTGATTTATCAGTCCATCAGTGGACACTGACACCGTAAGTGCATGAAAGTATTTGCATGTCGGTGAAGATTTCCAAAAGCATACAAGCTACAGTGAGCCATCCTATTTTGCAGTTAAATTCCATGTCTCTGATGGATTTCCCCACACTGTTGCTAGGAGATGAAGGTACTGCCTAACAAAGGATATATTGACAAAAAATTTTCCAGAACAAATCTATCTTGTTATGGTAAATAGAGCCTCACATAAAATGGCTATTGCAGGATTTATTTCCCTGGTGGTGGCACTGGCAAAATTACACACATCAAGTTAAGGTGAAATTTCCCCATCACAAATGCATTTTTGTTTTGTTTTGTTGACACGTGTGTTTAATGCTGAAAGTGCTGTTGCTTGCCAGTGTGTTTTGTTGCTAGGCTAATAGGATGAACACATCCTACGTTAGCATTTTTCCTTTTTCCTTCCTGCTACTTCTCCCTTTCAGGAAGAAATGTGGCTTATTATAGCGGTTTCCTTTTTTTCATGACTCTTCTGGGAAACATGGATTCCTTTGCTTGTTGTAAAGCAGGGAAGAAGTGTGCATGACTCTGGACATGTTGGGATTTGGCAGAGAAGCAGCCGAATGCAATGGAAAAGCAGATCAGCCTCTTGCTTTACAGCTCTAGGCACATCTACATTAAAAAACCCCAAAACACAAACCTGAATGGAAATCTAATAAGGAGAGGAACTTCAGGAATTCTCAGGGAAAGATTAGATTTCTAGGGAATGACAAGTTTACTCCCTTTCTTGTGGTGATGTAATGAACACACAACAAACAGATTTGAACAGCAAAAGCAACTGTAGCTTAAGTCAAATAAAATGAAACTCTTTCCTGGAGAAAAAGTTTAGCTCTGGTGTGGTGATTATATTTGCTCATCCACTGCTGTCCCAGCAGTTCCTATGCCACCGTAAGGGTCTCTGTCTCTAAACACATGTGAGTAAACAGCCTACTGTCCAGAAAGATGCGAAGGCTGAAAATGAGATTACCTCTTACCTTGCAGGGGAGGAAAAGAGGCAGGGGGAAACAAATAGCCTTCATTTTCCTACATGCATCATTGCACAGGGGGAACAGACAATTTGAACTCTTTTGTGTTAAAGCTACAGCGTCCCTTCCTCCACAGCTGTGCAAATGCTGGGCTGGTTTCATCTCAGCTGTGAATTAGCTCCCCCAGGTGATTTAGTCTGCACAGACCAGTGGCAGACGTGTTCCCCTCCTCCTCCGTTTGAGAACAAGTGGTGTGGAAGGGAATTAGGGCAGAAATTGTCACTTCTTTCCATCTCAGTTCCTTGACCTGTCCCCTCCTGGGATGCACCGTTACCTTCTGCCTCGCTGGGCACAGTGAAGGTGAGCCCACCAGCTGGGCAGAAAAATGCGGGTGGGGAAGGAGGTGGCACATCAAGCCTGAAGTCACTCGATTGCCATCTGTCATGGCCATTCCCTGTTTCGTGGGGAGAGGGGGAAATGCTGTTTTTGTGGTGTTGATGTGAACGCCTTTGAGAAGCACCCTTTCCCCCACAGTCCTGGATGTCTGTGTCAACTTTTGCAGCACTGGCAATCGCAAACAAAACTTGCCAGAACCCAGAAATATGCATTTAATTTGTCTATAAACTTGCACAGGGTTTTAACTAGACATGAACGCATTCAGATGTTATCTCTACTTGTCTTGATGGGTGGGGGAGAGGGGACAACAGAGAAGGGCCTTGCAGCTGCCACTGTTACTGAACTTATCCGGTTTTCTGCTGTAATATCCTGTTTTTAGATGCTTACAGTTTAGCCAAACATTAACCATTTAGGATGAGACTGACCATGCTGGGAAGGTGCAGACCAGCACCCATGAAATATAAGTAAAAATAAAGCGATGTATTTTTTCACAGATCAAAGCCAAGCACGGGGAATATTTTATTCTATAAAGATTACTGCAATCTCTTTGCTTTGAAATTTGGCATGGTGGTAGCAGTTAGGTCACAGTGCTGTTTGCTGAACATATGGCAAGTGAAGCACATTTAGCCAAAATAAAAAATAGTAACAATAAGCCCTTAAAGCACAAGTGGGAGCACACTGGCATTCGGAAGGGACTTTGGTTCTCATGACTGCGTTGCTTAAGGATTTGGTCCTGCCAGATGTGCCCTGAGGGTGTCCCCCTACCTGCAGCTCTGCAGGGTGTGGATCCCCTCCCCATGGACCCATCCACCAAGCCTTGAGCACGGTGTAGGAGGCACCTCTCAATCATATGCAGAGGGTGGATAACGGAGCAGAGCTGGGAGCTCAGGCAACCTCCACCTGAGCTAAAGTAAAACTCCGGTCTCTGATAAGTAGCGATGTCTTCTCTGGGCTTGGGGCCGCCTGCAATGGGATGACATAATGCAAACAAAGCGACACAGCCAGTACATTACACCGGGCAACCTGGAGCGGGAGGTTTGGGAAACAATCTGTTTGATGGGAAAAGAAGGAGAGCCAAGGAAGGAGAAAAGATTGCCAAGGTGACAAAGGAGATTTTGGGAAGAGGGGAAATTTACTGAGTAAAATCTAAAGGTAGATTGTGAAAAACAGGAGCTCTGAGGAGGGGTAACAAGTTGTGTATCAAAAGAGGACCGTGGCACAGGAGCAGTGACTACCAGGAGACAGTGAAGTAACAACATCAAGAAATTAATAGAACAGGAAAGGAAAAACAGAGAAGAGAGAGTTTTTCCTTCTTTCACATTTATGCCAAGTGCTTATTTTCTTTATCCAGCACAGTGTATTTCCTATCCAAGGGTGATTCATGGGGGTGGTTAAAAACCAGTGTGAAGTTTTCTTTGACTCTTTCCAGCTTCAGGCTGGGCACAAGAATAACTCTCTTTGCAAGACCCACTGGCCTCTGCCATCTTTGCGGCACTAGTGACTTCTTTTTGGAAACAACGATAGGGAGGTGGTTGTAAAGCTCCCATTTTCTACTGCCTGCCATTGAACAGCAACTTGCAGCTGCTCCCAAGAGCCATACCCACACCATTGCTCGCCTTCAGAGAGTTCCCAGTGTTGTGAAGGGCAGCGCTCCAGGCCCCTGCTCCCCACGCCTTTTGGCTGTCAGCTGAAGCACTCGAGTTTAAATGGAGCTTAGAGCATCAGGTGTGATGGCTACGAAGTATTGTGGAAATGTTGGTGACTAGAGTGCATTCACAATGGAAAATTTTTGCTTACCAAAGAGTTAATCTGAAAGATGCTGACACATAGAAGTGACTCTGCATCACTGTCATTTGTCAGGTATCTACTGAACTTCAACAAATTGTCTTCGGCAGGCTTGAATCAGCATGCAGTGAGTTGGTCAAATGTGGATGAACTCTGTGGCCCCTTAACTGTGAGTTAAATAAATTTTTTGTTCCACTGAGTGTTTTTTGAACAAACATATTTTCTGGCGTGCTCCCTGTAGGATAGGGACTGCCATTGCCCACATGTTTATTTAGCTCACACATTGGCAAGTTAAAGTGGAAAAAGCCTTTTCACAGAAGCTGCAAATAGAAGAAAATCCTAGCTATATGCAGAACCCTGTTTCTTCCGTGATCCTGCCCTTACTAGGAGTAACCACAACTCTTTTCCTATCCATACCAAATTAGATATTTTTTAGTATTTTAATATAGTATTCATCTGCCTTGAGTAGCTCCTGACTTTGTGAAGAATGGATGGCCCATGATAGCAGTGGGTTGCTCCACTGAGCATCTCAAAGCTCACTCCAGAGTGACTTTAGTCTGCTTTAGTTTCTCCTATGTTCCTGACGCTGCTCTTCCGATATCTTAGTTTATTAAGCGTGCCTTGGGCTACAGTCTTGTCTCCTTCTCTTCTATTTCCCTCCCTCCTCAGCTCACCCATAAGCGTTATTAATTCAAATATGTTTCAGATACCTCTGTTCACTGAAACCAGTTTATAGTGCTCTTTACAAGAAATGGTTGGAGCTGACTTCAGTTTTCCACTCTGCTCTCAAAGAATCGATATTTAGAAGATTTCTGTGATCTGTTCAGGTATGTTGACATAAGTAAAAGTTTCCTTAAATTGTATAAGATGAGAAAACTCCAGAAACAGAAACTATAGTTTATAGTTATCTGTAAACTATGCAATATCAGACCATTTTCTGATTCAAATATGAGAACATACACACTGTATGATAGTCTTCATACAAAGGATACCGAACTCTTAAAAAGCATTACAATGTCTTAGAATTTTTTTTGAGGGGGGGAAATATCTCTATTAAGGTAACTTTGTTTTCCCTAATCAGACAGTAAGAGAGAACTGCACTGAAAGAAAAATCTTTTCTAGATTTCCTGCTTCACTATGATGTGGGTTTTTTCAAAGAATGAGTTTATTTATGAGGAAGCAATTAGTCATTAATTCTTCATTAATTCTTCATTGCAATTCTTCATTGCAATTACTTCAGTCAATCCATTAGCATGAACTTCAGCATGTATGAAACCAGCCTGTTCCAAAAGCCCATTTTGAAAGAAATACTAGTTGTGTCCAGTCACTGAAAAAGTTTCTTTATTGTTCCCTCTTCTGCATTCTGAATTACTTAGAAACTGCAATTGCACAATCTTTATGTAACGTAAAAAGTAATTTCTAATAGCAGGACTGTAATGAAGATCTTCCAAGGGAAGGATGCAAAGTTAACCAGGTTGCGGGAACATGTATTCCAAGCAGATAGAATGGGATTCCAATGTAGTTCCAAAACTTCTTTGAGAAGTAAGGAAAAATATTCAGAATATTTTATTACATACTTCCACGATCAAAAGATGACTTATCTGTGACCAACTAAACATATCAATGGGTATGAGCAGAGAATTAGCTGCGGGCAAATATTCATTCTTTTTTATCATTCTTTTGGAGACATACTGGTGGTTACTAAGGTTAGCACTAGCATTATCAGCTGCAAGTGATTGTACTTTTGTTGCATCTCACTTCAAACATTTCCAGCATTCTAAATGTGATTTTACTTGCTCTTCGTCAAAGCAATCAAGCTGCCAATGGATTTTTCCCCTTTCAGTTATATACTAACAAACCTAATACACGTAATACACCAATAAAAAAAATACTCCCATGAATTCAGGCACTAATGCCCATGACATACTTTGCCTTTGCAGGCAAATCTTTACTTTAAGGGAGACCAAAGATATTACTGAGCTATACTTTTCTTCTTCTACTAGGAGTATGTCTTCAGCTGTAGATAAGTCCTTGGGAAGTACCATTTAACTTGTTATAAATGTGACATATGAGTAGGACTAGGAACACTTTATTAGTTCTGCAGCAGTTGCCTTGGTGTTTTCGGAGTTTTTTTCCACTTTTCCTAGAAACAAAAATATTTCTGACAATATTTTGTTCTGAAATGCTATATTTAAATCACTTCCTTGGTCCTCTCCATTTGCATGCTATCTTATGCCTGACAATCCATTATCATAAGCAATAGAGAAATTTCTACACTGACTGCAGTAAACCTTTGGCAGTTGTTCCTGTTCTGAGAGGTTCTGTGCAAAATCACCTCTCGCTCCTTTCAGAAAAGACAAAATGTTGTCTTCCTTAGCAGAGTGTCTTGAATTCTTAATGGGACATGACTCTGATAGTACTGTTGCGGTCTCGATCCAAAAGGGACATTACCATTAATTACAAATTCATAAAGACTGTAATATTTATTATTATTAGACTGTATTTCTCCTTATTTTTATTAGATCATGATCTTTCTTTCTCCTTTGCATTCGTGTCCTGATGATGTGGTTGTCCTCCCATACAACCGCTGTTTAACTCATAAAAATATACAGGATAAAATCATCTTTGGATACAAGTGTGGCACGCAGAGCAATCTAGCTGCAGTGCTTTTAATTAGACTACAGCTATTTTGCATATCAAATATATCTGTCTGAATTTCAGCAGGAGGTGATGTAATTTAGATACAAAGACTGTAAAGACATGTGCAGCCCTTTTTGTTTAAAGATACCACTTAAATGTAAACCACTGCTCTTTGATATGAAGTACACAAGGTTTGATCAACAAAGTGGTCTAGGGAACACCAGCAGCTTTCAGCTGAGATGAAGCCACTTGGGTTGTCACTGAGGGGGAAACCTCCTCTCCTTCCCTCCCCAGGTCCATGCTCAGGGGTGCCGGTTCAGGTTCCTCAGCTCCAGGAGCAGCCTGGAAGAAGGACCTAAGGGAGGATCAAGTAATTTTTAAAAATTAATTTTGTACCTTTGTTCCTCCCTTTTCTTCCCACATAGTCTTTGCTGTAATACAAAGAAAACTGGCTTTCTAGCATGCTTCCAAGCCCAGCGCTGGACATAGCACTTATTGAGCCCTTGCACAAAAATCATGCTGCTGCAGCTGTGTGGCAAACACTTGCTGTTTACATAAACATTAACAACGAGAAGTTTTTCTTTCTTGTTTGCCATTTCCTTGCCAGGTTTGCAAGCGCAAAGACAAAAGATCTGGGGAAATACTGTGTTTAAACTAGCAAAAGCTCAAAGGAGGAAGACGTATCTATGATTTCAGGTGTGCACTTCAGTCAAGCAACACAAAGGGAGAAGTTTTCTCTTTCTCACTTGCTTTTGATTTCTTTAATTTTTCCAAATAATTTAATTAGTTCAGGTGATTTAATTAACAATTAAACTGCTTGGGTTTGCTCTGAAAATATTTGAGTGAATCAAGTCTTCCCCTTCCTTTTGCAGCAAATTAATAACGTAAGGGCCACTCGTTAAGCAAGAGGGAGGTAATCAATCTAAGCAATAGATTAAGAGAAAATGAAGACTAAAATCAGAGTCTGGTAGCCACAGCGAGTTGCTGCTTTTGACTCCCTGAACATTGCAAGGGAGAAGGGAGCACGTTCCATAAAAACCAGAGGGTTTTTTCAAGTATTGATGAGGAATGTACTTTTTACTTTTTTTATGATACATTCACTTCAGCAAAAAGGCCTCACCATTCAGCTTAGCGGCCGGTACCTCCTGCCTGCCGCAAGCAGAAAAAGCATGGCTGTAATCTTAACTAAATGTTGGTGCCATCTGCTGTGGGCCAGGGAAGTAGCAGGGATCTTCCCTCTGGCAGCAGTTCTCACTGTGAGGAACCAACTGTTTTTTTTTTTTTTTTTTGAGAAGCAACACTCTACAATTTGATAGTCATCGTGTTTTATGCCCTGAGGCGGCAAGCGCCCCAATCTTTCCTCCTGTTCCCTTCCCCGGCGGCGTGCAGCCGGGAGGAGCAGGCCCCAGCCAGGCCTGTCCTGGGGCAGCGGTGGGCCCCTGGGGCAGCTGGGCCTGCAAGGCCTGGGCACGCCTGGTTGTTCACAGCTTCCACCACTGTTAAGGTATGCTTTGACGTCGTTGGTATTTATTAACAAGAGACGTATTCTATAATAGTTATTTCATGGTTTTGTTTTGCGAGGAGGACCCAAAGGCGATGGTGCCAGAGGCAGACGACTGCTGGCTCAGGGAGGGCTCCCAACGGGGCCCGTCGGCAAAACCTGGACACGGTTTCCACTCGGGGGCACATAACCTTTAACTCTCCTCAGGAGAGCAAGCCTCATGCACATCTTTTTTCCCTCCAGCAGCTCTTGGGTTCCTGGAGTAACTTCACCCACACCTGGCAGTGAGGGTGAAGGCCTCAAAGAGACAAAGCCCTGAAGAATTACATGAAAACTGGCAGATGGAGAGAGGATGGAGACCCCCCTGAGTTGTGTCCCTTGTGGGGGAAATCGTCACTGCCGACCCCACTCTTTGCCTTCTCCAGTGCCTGGCCCGCATTTGTGTTTTGGAGCCGGGCCAAGGAGAGGTGCTCAGGCAGGAGGTAGTGCTGGTAAGAGGTGTCGGGCATGGTGGGGCATGTGGGGGAAGGATTGGGGTAAGGGAAACAAAAGCGTTGCAAGGGTGGGAGAAGAGCATGGGAGGTGGAAAGGGAGAGAGGGGAGTGACACAAACCCTTGGAAGACCAGGCTTCGCTAACACATCTGCTCACAGTTTAGTGTGTTGGCTCCTCAGAGCTACACCACTCCCCACTCTTGCCTTCCTAAACTATAACTAAATTTCTGCAGTTGCAAAGATTTGGTTATTACTGAAGCTCCTTTTCCTCTTGACCTCTGTTTCTCTCCTGTCTGAAAGTTTACTGGCATATCCACATATTACAGATTTATGTTTGTTTGTTCTTAGGAATTATTTTTACCATCCAGACAATTTGGGATGTACCAGGAAGGCAGGCAGCGGCATTGATTTTATTTTGCCGATAGTTGTCGTGATGGGTGGTGACAGCAGAATTTCCATCCACTGTGTAGATAGGTTAGGTATTTGAGTGTGACATGACCTTCAGATTAGATAATCATGGGCTGTTGTTTTTATCAGATCTGCCAAGATAAAAGATTACTTCCTTCAAAACCAAATTAGAATTCATGATTTTTCCCAAGGAAACTGCATACTTTTGAGGTATAACAGGGAGATGTTTTTGTGACTAAAATCCTTCTTCTCTTATGTATATGAAGGGTGTAGAGTAAAATATGGCCTTGACATTTCTTAACAATGCTGTGCACATGCGGTGCTGTACAAAACAGTGGTTCCTGGGATCCTGGAGCTTTAGATAATGTAAGCACAGGCTTGTACTTCATTTGCTTTTTAATCCACTGGGCAATGTTATACAAGGAAAATATTTATTTCACAAAATAGCCAAAAGCCTGTCTTCATTCAGGGATTATTGCAATTCATTTGTATGCAAAGAAAATATTCCAATAGTTGCTGTCAGTGTTTTCAGAACAGCCCGCAATCTGCTTGGGTTGTGTGCCTAAGCCTTCTCTCTTTTATATTGCACATATTGGTGTAAGATTTGTCAAAAAATAAGACCTTAGCCAGTGTGTCTGAACATTGTAGACCCTTGCACACTGTGTTCAAACTGGGCCATGATTTTCTTCAGGGAGTATGTGTTAACTGCCAAATATTATATTGACATCAGGAAGTGAGCTTTCCGCTACTGGAAACATGCGCTGCCAAGTATAGCATTCCTAAGTAAATATGGAAGCAGAGATCATTGTTTATGGTCCACCTATTCACCCTTCTGAACGTCTGTACCCTGATGTCCGAAAGCAAAAGGGAGTTTCAAAAGTACACAAGACCACTTTTCTCCTCATTTGACTTTGGGCCTGATCAGACTCCTTGTGAAATCAATGGGCAGAGACTCTACTCTTCTGCAGTAGGAACCCCTTCCAGAGACTTCATTCCTCATTTGGAAGTGTGATGCAATTTAGCGACCATTTCGGGGTGATTGACCTGAATAAGAGACAATTGTCCTAACTCTGATTCCACCAATTTGAGGCAGGCCAGGGCTGACCACCTGAAAAATCCCCACTGTCATATTTTTTGTGATAAGTCACCTGAATATTTATGAAAGGCACTGATTTCATGGAAATGGGGACTGGTGCTGCAGCCTGCACATTGCTTCACGCAGTAGTAATGGCTGTCTTCCTTGCTTTCCTCCCTATGAACTGTGATGAAATGGCTTGCAATTTTTACATACATATTTGTGTGGATGTGTATGCAGTGTAGTACATTATTACTATAAAATGAATATACATTTGATATAACATATCTCTTAAAATGAATGCTACCTGAAACAAAGAAATGTTTAACTTACTTAGCACTCAGTTCAGTTCTTGACCCAGAGAGAAAATCCCACTAGCTTTGCCTGAGTAAAGAATGAGAAATAAAAAAAGAAAAAGGTTGTGGAAGGTAATACACCTCTGTAGTTATACAAATAACAGCTTTGCTGGACATATGTCTAATCTGAGACTATGTATTCTAGATTTATTCAGGCTTTGGTCCACCTGCCTCAACTGCCGTAAACACTTGAATTTAAATATGGAAGGAGGTTAGTATAGAGAAACATACTGATTATGTGCAGAGTAGTGACTACGCCGATGTGGATGCTGTGGGATGCATTCAGTTCATTGGTACAAATGGACCCAATCCTGGCTGTAACAGCCAGGGAGTCCTGTGTTAGCATCTGGTGAAGAGAAAGAGGCCGTTCTTACATCCAGATGGTTTCTCACTGCCATCCTGGCCTGGGAGGGCAGCAGGCATTCGGCACGGTGCAGAGTAATGTCAGAATCACTCCAGCTACTACCAGCCTGCTCTGAGAGAAGGAAACTGGGTCAGTGCCAGATTTGCTTGCTTTCCCTACTGTGATATGCACCCAGCACAGCTCAACCAGTCTAAAAGATCTGGGACATTATTTCAGTTTCTATCGGTCTCTTACAATTGTTAACTAACATCATTTGTTTATTTGAGGAGATAGAGTGTTTCATTGTGGCTGCTATGTTCTTTATATCCTATTTGGGGATGTTGCAGAATGTTTTGAATGTTGCAAAAAGCTTTGACCTTCTATTTTTTAAAGTCTTTGTGCAAAATAATCTGCTGTACTTTTACATCTTGTGCTCACCTGTGTTGCTCTTGCTTTCATGTACTCATTTATGTTTCTGTAAAAAGTGTTTTTCATTCTATGCTTATTTAATATGTTTATATAGCAATGTTTCTATTATATTTAATACACATATACCCTTATATACGTAAATACATAAAGATATTAAAGCCCTTCTCCTTTGGGGGCTATTACAGCCTGCATTTCAATAGACATTTAATACATGATAAAGGTCAAATTAACCAGCTTCAAAAGTCCTGGAACTCCACAACTCAGTTATGCCACACTTTCTATACAAAGCTTTGCGAGGGTAGGTATTATTGTGTTGTTTGACTTGTTAAGTGTAGTTGAGTGCAGTGGGAGCCAGGGAGGCTGCATTTTGGTCATTACATTTTAATAGTGTCTGCTTTTTTTTTATGGAGCTCACGTATATGCAGTCCCTTCTACTATACATCATGTACCACTGAGCTTTGGCTTAACATGTTTAAATCTCCAATCTGTGCTTAATGGCAGGACAAAGAATGATGTTTTTCTGTGTGTCCGAGAAGAAAGTGTATCAAAGGTATTACTTGTGGTGGCAGCATGCTTACTATAGACACTTACTATCTTAGAAATTACTTGAGAGAATTATTAACTATGATTTATACTTGTATGACTGGAAAGAAAGAAAATCAATTAGTGCTGGCCATTACATAGCCCTGAGCTAGTAATATATAGGCAATAGATCCTATCAGTTCTTTTGGGATTGCCAATTACCCAGCTTGGGCGATACTAATACTGTTAGTATTTGGGGAACAATTCTGCTAGGAAAATTCCTTCAGGACAAAGCTTGGCATCTCTGATTTCAGAATGGAAGGGTTGCAACAAGAAAAGAAAAAGGAAATAACGAAGCTTAACCACCATTTTAACTAAAAAATTGCCTTTGAAACTGAAAAATGACTGTATTTTGTACTGAAACATTAGTTTACTTGAAAAGATATTAAGATACACATTAACACAATAATGATGCACATCCTCTATACATGTGATATCACATCCTGAGCCACTTGCAGTGAGGGAAAACAGTGGGATTTGGAAATGAGCAGGAACTGAAGTGTGACTCAGGACTTTCACCTGTAGGGATAGACAGTGTTGCTACCGGTACCCTGAACAAGTTTTTGGGAGACTGATATCAAGCAGCCCACTTAGGTAAGTGAGGAGCTCCTCACTCTGTTTAGAAGAACAAGTAACCCATTTTCTCCTCTCTACAAAATATCTAAGTGATGGAATTGGAGCAGACAGGAATTTTACTAAGTAATTTAACTCAAGTTGTGTCAGTCTGAAATAAGAATAGAGCAAGGCATTCCTTCCCAAGAGCAAGGAGCTGCAAAATACAAAGACACATACAGTTACAGAGTACAGTTGGGTCTATATGTCCCCTTCAACAACTCTGGTGGTATTGTCTTAATCCCTGCCGGTCTGCTGGACCTATGATGGACAAGTCAGTTGTGAATCTTAACAGTGGCTCCAATGTCCTGTGACAGTTGTGTAAAACCCATGGGTATATAATTCTTCCTTGTGTCCTGCACTCTTGTTCAGGCCAGGGCTATAGCTACCCTTCACTTTCACAATCATAAAAAAAAATATCTTGTGCATAGCTAATTCCAGTATCTCAGCTAGTGATTTGAAGGAAAATATGTGAGAATAATGCTTGACAGTTAGGTGTGATCTGTAATCCACAGAATTACAGAGGACCAGAGGCACCACTCACCTATTCTGGCTTAGCAGTTCCTATCTTATTCACAACACCACCCCTGAGACCTCTGTTTACAGAACATTATGCCAAATGTTTGGTTTTTTTTTTCAGTCACCATTTGGTTGCTCTGTCTAAAGAACCTTGAAGAGCTGCAGAGAGAAAAATCATTTTATCAGTTTTGTTTTCAAAGCTCTGGAAGAAAAAGCAGAGGGAACTCTTGAGAGGCTGCTGAAATTCAAGGCTAAAGAGCAGAGGAGCCATGGAGGAAGGCTCACAGTTATGGATCTGTCTGGTTCACATTGCTGGGATCTCTGTCTGGTTCACATTGCTGGGATCTCAATGGAAATGGCTTTACTGATTTTGCTGAGAGCTGAGCCATGTTCTTTTACTAGATAGGGTGGCATTATTCCACTGCAAACTGGGCGATAAGACACTGAAATTGAATATATGGAACTTTGGATACAGGGAAAAATCTGGACAAGAACAGGTGATGGGATCCTGTTCAAGAGAGGGAAAATATAAGAGGGCAGTTGGATCATTCTTGCAATGCAAATAAAGGATGTAGGAACCTAAGGGCAGCTCTAGTTTCCATTAAACTCAGTAGCTGTTTTGCCATGGCTTTTAACAGGGCGTTACAGCCATTAGAGGCCAGGTTTTGCCCCGAGAAAATTGAGAAAATTCCAATTGACTTTAGAGAGTGAGGAATTATGCCACTCATTTTGTAACACAGAAATAATGTTTAGCCTGTTTGTTTTGTGTAAAAACCGCTACAAGAGAAGAGCCAAGATATAAAAGGAACGAGTTGAAAAAGCAATTCAGTGAAACTGTGGAGCTGCTTTTAGTATTTATATGTTAAAACTTTCTTTTGAAATAGTGACACTGAGCTTACATGGGTTGTTTGAAGATAAAAAGAAGTCTAAGGGTGGCATTTTCAGCAGGGATTTATCCCTGTTCCTTCTCAAGTCAATTGGTTTTCCACACTGGCAGGTCAGAGAAGTGCTGTATAGGGAGACCATAATCTAAACCAAAGCCCACTTGTAATTCCCAGTCCAGTGGGAGTCCTTCCCTGATGTCGATTGCTTCAGACAAAAATTTTAAAAGAAGGTCACCATTTCTATAATTTTTCTATGGCTGACTGCAGTGATACATCTAATTACTGATATTACTCTGACCAGTAATAAAAACACATTGGTAGTTAGAGCTTAGTGTGCAAGAAGCTTGAAAAAGTTATTCCAGCCACCTTGAACAGTTCTTGATCTTGTTTATTAAAATTATCCCACAAATAATCAAGGGCTTCCAAAGACACACGTCAAAACACAATTCCATTCCAGGCACACAGCTGGACTATCAGGCAACCCTTCAGCTGGGACATGAGGATCCTGGTGTGTTTCATGGTCATGAAATATGTTGTGAACATAACCTTGCCTGATTATTTTTTAAGGAGGCATTGGGGTATAGCTGGAGAAATCAGCTTATTGCAGGACCTTTCCAGGACAGATTGCAATGCTGTTTCATTTATACCCTTGCGGACATCACAAGCTCATTTAAGCCACATACACATTTGAGTTCCCCTGACTGATTTATTTAAATATTTTTTTTTTTAAAAAAGCAGAAGTCAGGACTGAAGCGTTGCTTGGAAGATGAACTTTCACATAGTAACAGCCTAACAGGTATCTCCTGATCTAACTGGAATAGGGCAAGCCTCTTTGGAAGCCAGGGCTCGGTGGGAGGGTTTTACCGAGTTTATCTGACCTAGTGGAGCTAAGAGATGCCTCGGAGGAATCCCATATGACAGCTCAGAGAAGAGAACACCTTCAGATGTATTTAAAAGTTACATTTTCTTATTTTACAACTTGCTTTTGTAGTACATAATCTAAGCTGGTAATCCATCACCTTGTTTCTCAGGCACACAGAATAGAGAGGTCTGTCAGGCCATGAAAGCAAGACAAGGCTGGCGACCACTTGGTTGTGGCATGCTTGTCTGCTGCAGAGTTCATTGGCAGGGAATGCAGAGTACCACTTAAAATGAGAGGTACTCCTCAGAGAGCCCTACGGTTCACCAGGAGGCACTGGGGGTGCCTGTGGAGGACAGCGCTGGTGTTGCCACTGCTCTCCCATGGAAGGTAGGTAACAGGCTGATGGGTCTATCCTGTGTTGGGCAATACTTGACTGCAGCGCTATGCACACTACCATGCAGACTCGTCCAGTAAAGCTCTAGCTGGGGATGGAAGGAAGGAAATCAATGAATCACCAAGAATCACTGAACAGCCCTTCCTGCTTTCTTTTGAGAGGTTTCGTTAAGCCTCTCACTAACGAAAGAACTGAAAACACACATAAGGCCCTGGTAATTACTGTGGGGCTCTGCTTCAAGCAAATCATAGGTGGAGTGTTTTCACAATTGTAATAATGTTTGCTCATATAGCTTCCTTTGCGGCAATATTAAACTGCTCTTTAATCTCCCCCAAATCAGCCACACTAGTGAAGAACAAGCTCATCTTGCATTTCAGCTACTGCAGTTATCTTCCACTAAGTAGTAAGTAGTTCTTATCAGTTTACTAACTTTATTTTACCAACAAGGATGGTGAAACTAAAGCCAGGATGTGGCCATCCCTAAATTCACAATATGAGTCTTGGATACATGGCAATGCTCCAAGGGGAAGCTCCAAGGGGAAGCCCTTGAAAATCGATCTGCAAAGTTTCTTAACTTTGTATTTGCACACAAGTGTGCACTGAAATGTGTGGAGCAACTGTGTATGGGTGAGCTCTCGGAAAATACAGCTTCAACAGCACGTTGCATTTGTTCGCTTAATCTATGTTGTCTCACATTGTCGTCCTCATCTTAATTTTCTTCATCAGCCTGCTAGCTCTGCTGCAGTGGATTTCAGAGGGTCAGCAGTTCTAGGAGATAAACCCAAAGCCATTCTACAAAGTAGGAGTTCCACTCTGCTATGAAAATGTTTTCTTCTTTTATCTAAGGGATATTTAAGGGTTTAAGCTCATATTAGTTGCCTTTTAATCTTTGTTTTGTAATCTTTCTAAGACCTGTCAGCAAAAATATTTGCCACCTTGCTCTACTCACTGAGTAGGGTGGCTACAGTCTCAAGAAAGCTTCTTCCTCATGGTAATTTTAGTGCCCCTTTGGATTAATTCCCTACCTCTCTATGACCAGTCAATACTATTATCCCACAGTCCACGTTGCAATCCTGCAGAGGGTGACTTACATGAATTCCTTTAGACATACAAGTCTTACACAAAATTCAATTAGTCTTACACTAAATTCAATTAAGGAATTCAGAAAGATTCTTACTCTTCGTAAAATTATTCAAATGTAGTCACTAAAAAAATCTGGACAGAAAAATGTATAGTATCTTCACTCTGAGGACTCCAGAGACAAAAGCTGCCCTAGTCTGTAAGGAATGAATTGAGAAAAATCAGTGCAAGGTGTTCTGAGAATAACCTAAAAGAACATAAAAAGTCTGTCCTAATTAAAATAAAAATCAGCTTCTAAAAGGGGTTAGTAAAATGGTTACAGCTTTTGTGTATAGGCGAGGCTTGAGAAAATAAGAGCATAATTACATTTTTATTTGAAAAGAGGACTTTCTAGGAATAGAGTTACACATTTGGTTTTGATTTGTGCTTCTGGTTTGGCTTTGGCTTTGGCTTTGGCTTCTGCTTAAAATTTAGCCTAGGTTTTGGTTTCAAGCATAGCTGTACCCTGGAGTTATGCTTTCTGTGTTCCAGAGGGTCTTGACAAGGAAAACAGAGCCTCTTTAAAAGTAGTCAATTAAAATAGCTTATTTTTATTTTTATCTTCCAATTCCCTGTAGGGCATCCTGTTACCAGCTATATAGCAGAGACAAACCCACGTCTCCAGCAGAAAAAGGCAGGTAGTTTTGGCTGCTGGAGTGTGTGAGATCCCTTGGGCCTCAGGGGTCCCTTGTCTTGCAGGAGGTGGAAATGGTGCCACTGCATGGGCTGAAAGCTACATGAGAGCCCGTGGAGCCCTACTGGAGGCTAGGCAGGCAGATAGGCCATGAGTGGCTTTTGCATAGACAATAAGAGGGAGGGAAGGAAGCAACTGGGGGAAACACAGCAAGGCCCGAGACAACTTCACCAGAAGCTGGAAGGAGGAAAGGAAGCAAGGCTGTGGCCCCGGATTTGTTCTGGTTCTTGGGGCTCTGCCATGGGCCCTGCCATCCTTCCTCTCTTCCACCTACAGAATAACTACAGCAATGGTGAAATTTGGGGTTGCATCTAAAATGGAACTAGAAAATTACAGCCCTTCTGATTTTGTGTTTGACCTGGAAGTAAAACTCTAATAGTAACTGAAAATCCCAGTGCTCTTATATGTCCTTGGTTGAGAATGCACGGCCAAGATTCCAGACTTGAGAGACTAAATTAGGCTCCTAAAGCTCACATTTAGGTGCCTAAATAAGCTACTTTCCCAGAACCTGCTGGGCGATTACCAGTAGCAAAGATCAAGCTACTAATCTTGGTGGCTAAAAAGGATTTAGGAGCCTAACATTAGACACCCACTTGTGAAGCATATTGAAGTTGAGTTTTAGCCCATTCCTGATTTATATATTTTTACTTTTGTGAAGTTTTTTTCCAAATGCAAGCCCCAGACTCCTTTTGATGTCTTGTGTTAATAGATAGTGTTTGCAAAACATTTGCCCTCACTCATCCCACAGCCCCTCGTTGAACATTACAGGAGTTCAGACATATTGGCTGAAGGCTGCCAGCAGCTCTCCCTGCTTTTACTGACCAAGGAAATGCATTTGGCAAAAGGTGATAACTGAATTAAACTGAAGGAGGACTTTAGCAGTAAAATCGCCCCAGCTTTTCCACATCTGAAGTAATTTTCCATAGTAACTTGAAAAGGAATATCAGCCAGCTACATAAGTGTGAGCACTATCTTCATTTTTCTCTCCTGGCCAATTATTTCTCTTGTTTTTATGATCTCGAAGAGAATAATTTGGCTAGCGAGACCTTAGTTGTATAGGTTTGCCAGGTAGTCATACAGTCAGAACCCACTGCAGCCGAGTATATACTGTATTGCCTGTTGTATAAATGAGGAAAAATGTTACTTGTTACCAGTGCAGGTACAAAGGGGAGAAGTGAAATTTGAGTGTATGAAGATGCAGCAGAGCGGGGAGAAACAAACAGAAGCTGTGCTCTTTGCAGGGAAATGGAAGGCATGTCAAAACTGTTGAGATCTGGGAAACAAAATGTTAAAAGTCTTGCAATACTGAAAGCAAGACAAAAAGAAGTGCTCAGCCGAGTCTTTAGCTCCATGTTGTTATGGGAGGTGTACAAACCAGGGAGAACTGGCCATGTTAGTGTAAGTGCCTTCTCTGTTAATTACCGTGACAAGTCTATATGCGATGGGTTGCTCTTTTGTTACTCTAACAGTTGGGCACTCAGATACCTGCCAGTCACATTAGCAAGGTCATGTGTGGTTATAAGCAACAGCTGATTCCTGTATAAGGAGCAGCTGAATTGCAGAAGGGCAGTATCAGGTGCTTTGGTTGACATGTAGATCACATCTGTCTTACCTTTTAGAGCAAACATGATGTGTGCTTCTTGTTCCATGCCCTGCTACTTAGTACAGCCTGTACTCACTCGTTTTCATGCACAGTGAATGTCACAGGCCAATGGTTCAGTGAGTTCACAACTAACTCAATCCTAGATCTGATGAAAACTTCCTGTTGGTGGTGGTATTGTTTCTAACTTGCAGGTTCCATTCTGCCTCATAAATTGGGCTAATGCCCAATGGAAATAAAGATAAACCCTATTCCATGTAGTTCCCGCTCTGAGTGAGGCCAACATACTAATACGTATGGGAATGAAATATGAGGCTGGAGTAGGATGCAGGAGATTTCCAGAAAACAGAAATACAGGACTCCTACTCATATGTCACAGTTCCTTCTCCAGGGCTTGATTCTATAACCACTTGCATGTATAACTTTGGATGTTAAGATGTCCAGCTGAATTTAATAGGAATAATCATTACACACTCAAAGTACAGATTTGTTAACTTGTCACTAAAATAAATATAGAATAGGTGCAAGCAGAATTTTCTGAAGTGATCAGCCCTAACATTGCTTACTGAAATTGCTTGGTTTGGGGTTTTTTTAATTGACGTCACTGGGAGCACAGTTAGGCCGGTCTGGAAAGGCTTAAAGAATCTGCCCTGTAACTTTGGCTAGAGAGCAGATCTGGTCTGGCTTGAGCACAGATCAGGTCTGGCTGAACACCAGAAAACATTATTTTCAGTTAAATTCCTCAGCAAATATTGCTATTTACTCTCCAAAACATGTACTGGAAGGATATATATTGCCAGCTCTGAAGATGATCAAATGTTAAAAAAATTCTTTATCAAATAAATCTTTCAACAAAAATTAGAAAAACTCACTAAATAGTCAGCTTGATAAATAGTATTCCAACAGCTCTACTGTTTGAAAGATTTTGTGAAAAAAATCCATCTTAGAAGAGGGTATAACATAAAAATACAGCCTGAAAGAAGCATATTTCTAGTGCAATTGCAAATGTTGTCAGTAACCAGCAATCTAGCCTGGATGAAGACACCTCCCAGTCATTGTTATTCTTGAAGGATTTTGTGACTCTTCCTGTTGTTTTGCGGTGGGTGGCTCAGTGACTCACACCAGGGCCTCCCAGCCAAACAACAGGATCCCGGGGAAATGAAAGTCTTTCTAACACCAATTGCTATGGAGAGATTGAAGTGCAGAAGCCGTGTGTGTGTGTGTGTGTCCGTCCGTCTGTCCCACCCCGCAAAAGCAAGGAGTGATTGCTATAAAATACTCGATCAAAGTAAGGAGACCACAGAGGAGAGGCTGGCTGTGGGTTGTCAGTGAGGTATTGCTCCTCCTGTCCCTTGCTTGTTGGTATTCGGCTGGAGCAGTCCTAATGCCTAGATATTACTTCCTGAAACACATGTGTACTTTCCAATGTTTTTTTCTTTCAAGTACTGAGCTGATCCAAGCAGTCTTTAGTTGTACAGCAGATCCAAGCATCAGGTTATATAGTGATTTCCAGCAGCTGTGAGCTGGTATGGTTGGACTCGATGATCTTAAAGGTCTTTTCCAACCAAATGATTCTATGATTCTATGTTGAAACAGTCTCTTCTTGTAAAGCTCTGTTGTGCAATGAAGATGAAAGAAAACGGTTATGCCAATTAAATTAAATAAAAATCTTCAGTTTCCTCAATGAGTATTTGAACAATTGCCAACACTTTACATTTCTCCTAATGCAGATGAAGCTATTTGGCAAAATTGAACTTTCTGTCAGTACAGTAACACCCCTGCAAAGGAGGAGTTTTGTGCTATCATTAGATCTACTTCAGTAAATGTGATGATACAACATGTCACTTCACAGGTTTTGGCTATTTCAACCCATCTTTTGTTAACACATGGATTTGATAGTCTGTGTATGAGGAATTGCCACATTGGCTAGACCTTGATAGACTTTGCCTTTCATCTTGTTACTCTAATGGACTAACCCCAGGCTCCTTGGCTGTGCTCTGCACACACAGGCTGAAAATGGGCCTCCATATCTGTGGGTGATGACAAAAGTTAGATAACCAGTGGATTAATAAATTGATAAATTATACATTTTCCAGACTGAAATTCTACCTCATGGACTCTCAGGATAGCAAAGGCCCTACAGAAATGGGAGTCAGATCTCTGCCACAAGCCACGGTGCCTTATCTCTGATAGATATTTAACCTGTTTTTACATGCTCCCGGTGATGATGATACTCCCTGTCTTCAGCCAAACTATTCGAACAGTAGAAAGTTGGAAGAAAACAATATGCCATAGTTTTATTGAGCGCTTACTTCCTTCATTAATGTGATTAGGGTACTCAGCCTGAAACTATAGTTGTATGGACTTCATCGTCCCAGCCTTGTCATTGTTCCTCCCTTCTTTTCCCATCCGTCAAGAAACAAAAATAACTAGTCTGTAGAAGCAATTGATGTCTACCTGCTATTCCCAGCACTGAACAAAAATGAAAGCAAAGTATTAACTTCAGAATCTGAAGTGCTGAACTTCAGAGTGTAACTCCAGTTGATTTACCGGAGCTCACTGGAGTTTTGCTTTTCAGCTGAGCCATGGGGATTAACAGTCTCCTAACCTGATCCAACTGTAAAGGAAAATACATTGTCTTAACTTGTCAGAGCATAATATGTAGGTTGTATGTGGTCCTGTTCTTCATGGAGAGATGTAGGAGAGAAGAAATTTTTTAAAACTATTCTTTGCCTATCCGTTTTCTGGTGGTACCCCAAACTTATTTGCATAGGTCTTGACTCCAAATCAGCATTTTTTAATGTTAAATTGAGATACAGTGTTGTTGCTGCAAACACCCATGGTGCTAATGTCCCTGAGCACAGTTTTATAACTCCAAATATATGAGAGCGTATACCATAAAGTATACGCTAAAAAAGGTGAGTGGCATAATATGTAGTAGTTTATTAACAGCTTTTTGTTACTACAAGCATTTTCCATTGCTACTGAACAGTCCTAAGTACAGTATGTGGCAGCACAGAATGCTGGTAGTCCATTTTTGTCTGTTGTTTGATTTTGGTTTTTTTCCCTTAAAAAAGTTTTAGTCTTATCCCAGCTGTCTGGAACAAAAATTTAGATGAGTGTAAGCAGAGATGAATGTGAATTGGTGCATTCCTGAAGACAAACTGTCCAGCAATATAACAAATTACCAAAAGCAGGTATGTGTGAAAATTTTTGTGCGTTTTCCAGCTATCTGTGGATGATCTGAAATACCTGCTTTTAGCAGGTGCCCAAGATGCTTTTATTTTCATTTGGCTACTTACTGCCTGACTATTATATGCTGTGGAAAGCATTTAGTCCCTTCTGTATTGCTGAATAAATTGGAAAGTAGAAATGCAGAGAACAGGAAAATGTTTATGATATCTGTGAAGGGGCAGATACGCAGTCTGCTAGGAAGCTGAAATGCTGGGGGTATATTTTGGCACAGAGATGTTACCCACTTTTCTTGGCAACGTTGTTTCCTTATCAGACCNGCTTGAACTCTTTGTGGCTTAACCTCCTTATCCAGAATAGCTATTACTGCCTCTCCTCAGTGTCTGGCTTCTCAAGCCTTCATTCCTTTGGTGTATTTCAGACTTCCTGTTGTCGCTATCAGAATGAGTCCTGCTGGCAAGAACTTTTTGACACATGCAAAATACAATGCATGTCCGGTCTGATAAGGAAACAACGTTGCCAAGAAAAGTGGGTAACATCTCTGTGCCAAAATATACCCCCAGCATTTCAGCTTCCTAGCAGACTGCGTATCTGCCCCTTCACAGATATCANAGTTCAAGAGCAGCTCTGTGCAACAAAATGTCTCCTAAACATTGTCTTGGAGCATAACTTAGTCTCAAATTCATAATATGTGAATTCTGGCTTCTTGTTATGAGTTCCAAAAGAAGCTGTTCATTATGAATTGTCTCTTTACCTCACTTCTGTGACAGAGTAAGAGATGCAGGAAATGAGTGTGCTGGCCTGGCAGTTCCTGCATACTCTCTATCTGCCCAACATTAAATTCTGCACAGCTGCCAAATCTCCTGTAACTCTCCCTTTTTCCAGCCCCGCGTCCTGCAGCTCAGAAGCTCCCAGGGTCCTCTAAGAAGTAGCCCAAGCCCCTCAAATCTCACAACATTGACAAACAGAAACAAAACTGGGCAATGAGGAATCTGGACACATTTTTTTCAGTGACTCCTTTTATGAGTGGATGAAAACATACATTTATAATAGATGCTGGGATACTAGCATAGCCATAGTGTTGGCTGCTGAGAAAGCTGTAATACTGCGTTGTATTAAGGTACAACAGGCTCTTTATAATCAGATATTTTATAATGTTCTAAGATGNAACCAAATGAAAAAGAGAAGCCACAGAAACTCAGCTCAGCAGAAGCTTAATGTCCAACAATATCTTGCCCAGGAAAACTGACAAGTATGGTTGGAACAGAAAGTACATCTCGCTTTTCAGTAGTGAGGTCCACTGCAGTCTCATACTGCTGCCTATTTTTTAACCAGGCCCAAGAAGAATGAGCTCATTTGCAGTTTACCACAACAAAGACGAGATATATGTCCAGATAGATAGTGGCTGGATTTATTCAGCCTTTTGGAAAATTAAGGCATGGTTCAAACACATACTTCTGTTTTGTTTCCTCTGAGACAGCCAATTGTATAATCATTCCATGCATTTCAAATAACATGAGAAACTGAGACTGACTCACTGTTTCCCATTTCATTAGTTCAGGACAGGATACAAAGCCTATAAACACATTCTATGTGAGTCGTTACATGACACGAAGTTCCTCTTGCTCAGTTTGCAGGCCCACGTTTTTTAATATCCCTAGAATGACTGTTTATGGTCTCTCTCTTCCAGCTCTCCTGACTCCATGTATGTAAGCATGAAATACGACTTGGGGCAGCAGTACCTTTCCCTCCATAGCTTTCTTCTCTCTGCCACTGTAGTTATGCTTAAGCTTCTCTCTGACCAGCAAGACTGAAATGTCTATACATCAGTAACTCACCAACAGAGAAAGAATGGACCTAGAATGGTGTCCTTAGAAGGACCTTGGCTGTTAAGTAAGTAGCACATTGCAACTCCAAGCAAGGAGCTCACAAAGTCAAGGGACAACCACAGGGTGACTAGTCAACAAAAACAACCAAGTACACAGCTTTTCAAGCACATAATCCAGATCTGAGTAACTCCTGAAGCAAATGAACCAGGTCATCAGGTATAGGGTAAATTGGTGTCCTTCCATTAGAATATATCGTCTACTGGATTAGGAAATAAAGATGGAGCAGAAAAATAAGACTGCTTTTATTGATACCCAAGACTCATCAGATGGTGAAATAAACTGTGTCTCAGGATGGAAATACAGTTTTGGGAACAGGAACATGAAACACATAAGTGCAGAGCCCTCTTTCTATCTATCTTGTGTTTTGCTAGCAGCAGCAATGGGAACGTACAGTAAGAGAGATGGGCAGAGGTAGCTTGGGAACTTGTTTGCTGCACCCTTTTGACAGTGATGTGTATCTATCTACTGAATACCTCAAAAATACAACATTCTTTGAAATCTGGCACTCCAGCAGAGCGACAACTACATTTCTACAAATACGGTCCTGACTCGTATCAATTGCAAGTGAATAAACATTGAGCCAGTTCCTTCGAACATATTTTCACTCCCTGTAGTGCATCAGTAGTGTTCCAGGTATGAAAGAGTAGGAAAAACATGCTCTGCAGTAATGGATATCCTTACAGAGTCTGTTGGTATTGCAAATAAACAATACTCAAGGCTGAGAGCTAGAGTTGCAGTAATTCTATTAGATCTGGCCTTGAAAATATCTTTCGTGAAAAGGGTACTGAATACAGACTAAATGCATTTTGGTCTTTAGTGCCTACACAACGGCACCTAGGCACTTAGAGATTTAGTGGAATTTTTCACATTAGCGGCTGGCTCTGAATCAAATCAGTGACATTTAAACATTTCCGTGCTACAAAGAAAAGGTGGCTATCTTGGTTTTTTAAGCACTTAAATACATTTGCGAGCCTGATCTTTCATATTTTTAATATTATTGTGTGCAGAGGAATTTGGGCACT
Source organism: Balaeniceps rex (assembly GCA_013401315.1). Classification (NCBI taxonomy): domain Eukaryota; kingdom Metazoa; phylum Chordata; class Aves; order Pelecaniformes; family Balaenicipitidae; genus Balaeniceps; species Balaeniceps rex. Next base: position 132,729 of record VYZW01032029.1, read on the forward strand.
GACATTTCTATTCCCTGAGATGTTCCAATGCTTCCATAAAAAATTCAGAACAAAATATCTACATTTTAAAATGTCCCTCAGCATGAATTTTCAGAGTAACTTCTATACATGATCAATAAAATATCTTGGTTTCGTACTGCTCTATTCAAGTTCTTGGAGTTCTACTTTATATTAAAATTTTAATATACGTAATAGACTAAAACAAGTACTTTTAAAAACAATTTTAAAAAGAACAGAAAGCATAACTAAACAATGTATTTCTACACTGTTACAACTGCATTTTTCAATGTAAATTTACCCTGTTTATGGGTATTTAACCAAATGTACAGGTAAGTCATAGGTAATTTCTGATAAAATATCACTTTAGATGTATTTGCTGAAATACAGATGTAGAAAAACAATAGGAGTTTGAGATTATCTTGCTCTTCTATCATTCTGCTATCAGTGGAAGGGATAGCAAGCATCAGTGGGAAAGGCGGGCAAATTTAGTCAGTGTGTTTGTTTCTTCACTTTAGTAAATCATCAAAGACTGTGTGTCTTTGTATCTTTATTTTTGCTTTTGTAAAGACTTTGACAAATTTACTCTTCGCACCGACATTGCAAGTTGCCAGTAGCCCACAGCAAGGCAGCATTTCTGTCCATATTATTTCCTGGTTTATTCAGTGGTGCTTCAAGAATATTGAACGATATGTAAAATTTTTACATTCTCTAAATCTGAAGGGGATTATTTGAACCTCATAGGAGAACTGTGCATAAAAAGGCAATGTTTTGCTCCAAGCAATGTGAACTAAGAAAGAATATATAAATACAGCCTGAGACTAATAAATCTGTAACTGCAAATCCACTGTGGTTGTAAATGGTTTCCCTTTAATAATGAAATACCACACTGGCAAAAATAAGTATGTAACTCAGGCTACCCCAACCATTATTGGACTACAAAATAACTTTTTTTTTTTTAAAAAACAGAGAGTCCTTTCATTCTCTACAGTGCTCTTTGGTCATGTTTCAAGTTTTCTTCTGCAACTAGGAGGACTAAAATCTTACTTGAAAAATTATGGAAACTGAGACTGTCACACAGTCACTTGTTCTGGGGTTCAAAGTGAAACTCCAGATATTCCAGCACTGGCAGTAATACCACAGTTGGCAGCAGTACCAATGACCAAATTTCTCTTTATAAAACAAAGCACAAGTTGGCACTGAAGCTAAGTTTCTTGGTTTGAGGAAAGAAGGAAAAACATTTATTCAATAAAGGAAAACTTATTTGCCGGTAAGGAGAAAAAGAGATTTCTGTTCAGTGAACACATAGAGGAATAATCTTTTGCTACAAAGATTGCTGGAAGTTTTTAAAACCTTAAATGATTTCTTTTTAAAGGAAAAAAAGTTTTCATTGACAAGAGTTGTAAGAATCTCTCTTCTGCAGCTTAGATATTGCAAGCCAGAAGCTACAACTCAGCTTTGGCCAGAGTGACTTATTTGAGCTGCTCCCCTTCTGTTGCTATTATTCCTTATTATGCATGCTGCCACTATCCATACCAAGTTTGATCTAGCAAAAGTTAGCTGCCTTTGATGTTGACGTTAGTGAGTATCTCAGAGGGGCACAGTTCTCTTGATGCTTCAGGGAGGTAGTAAGTTGCCTTAGGACTCTCTGAGGTACAACTCAAGTTGCATGACATGGTGTAAGGCAAAGATACTTGTCCCTTTCTCTTTCTTTCCCTCCCAACCCCTTGCATGAGGTTGGGGAGTCTTTTCCACATTTGTACCTGCAATGTGGGTAGCTACTGCAGAGCTGCAACACTTTGTGCCCCTTCTGCCTTCAGTGAGTTGCAGGTAACTACCACCATCATCATCTTCAGCAGCAGCAGCACACTGAGGACTCCCTGGGGTGTTGCTGCTCAGATGAACAGCACTGAGCCGAGTCAATACTCTCAGGCATTCAAATAGTTTCTCTGAGTCTCAAAACCCAAAGAAAGGATCCTGTCCTCAGGCCTCTTAGATTTTGCAGAGGTTTCATTTTAGCCAATAATAATATTAGCCAATAATAATATTTAGCCAATAATATTCCTTTCTGTACCCTTCTTCAGAAGTAACATTTCAGGTGGTGGTTTGGCAATGCAGTAAATAAAAGGTTAGAGTCCCTCTTACCGCATCAGGAACAGCACTAACCTGGGATGAATTCACTCTCCACGTTCAGATTTATCTTTTTGCTTGAAGTCTTTCTGCTGCAGTAGTTACTGCTTTTCTAGCCCATTCTAACTTTAGGTCCTATGTTGGCACAAAACTAGCATAAAAACAGAGCACTGGTGCTAACTCCCTGCCATATGCTCCTATCAACTTGACAAAAGTGTCATTGTGTGGCCCACCTCTACTCTGAGTCAAGTTTGTATTACTGTGTGATCCTTTCCAATGATGGTGAAAACACAGTCTCGCTAAGGAGAACTTACATGCTTGCATCTCTTACGGATGCAAATACCTGAGTTTGTCCAAATGAAGTGCCAAAAATACATTGTCTACCATCAGACTTCTATTGAGCACCAGCTTCTGTCACTTGCAATAGGCAGAGAATGTGTCATAGCCTTAAGATGTAGAAATGTAATTTCTTTAACTAAACAGAAGTTACTCCACACACGATGCTGAGCTGCTACCGTTTTCCTCATCCCATACATAAAACAGTACTGTTGCTGGAAGCACTGTGGCTTAGCTCCTGGGAGTTCCTGCATGCAAAGCCATTCCAAAACTTCCCCTTATAGCGAGAAAGAGTCATGAGGAAAAAAACCCCAACCTTAATTACCACATTAAGTAGGGTTGACTATTTAATGAGTCAGGCTGTTTGTGAGGTCAGTTTTTCTGCCAAATTTTCCTGAGAGTTGACAGAGAGGGAGATGAGCAAACATACTGCACCGCATTCTCGTTGTGGTTGAAGTTTTGTGATTAATTGCCATCAGCTGCCTTGAATCATTAAGGCACAGAGCACAAGAGTGTTACAAGATCATGTTTTGATAACCTTTAACTCTAGAGCTCTGCTCAGGTTTCTTCCACGGAAGTTGGAGAAATGGTTGTGAGAAGGAGGGGTACCAAAGTTTCCCATACCAGCGGGTCCTGAGGAGAAGAGAGCAATTCTGCACTGGCTTATTAGGCAGCCCAGGTAAGAGGCTTACTCTGGGGACTATATTCCCATCCCATGGCACAGCAAGTACCTATACAGAAGAATAAAAAAAAATCTTTCCATTACTAATGGAGCAGACACAGTCAAGGCTAGTTGCAACTTTTCAAATTAAAAAAAAAAAGCCCAATTTTCATTTAAAGAAAAAACACACACCCCCCCAGCCTTAACTCTGCGAAGCCCAGAGCTTCTCCCTGCTAGGGCACCTTGCTGGAGTCACTTCCTTGCCCTGTGCTGGTGGCCCCTCACATCCTCTTGGTTGCAGGATGGCAGCTCTCTCAGAGAGGCACTCTCTCTGCCTTTAATGTGAAGCAGCTGTGATTTTCACCAAAGCCACTTCACACAACTCAAAGAAGAGCCAGGTGAGGGCTCCTGTTGCTTGTTTTGCTTCTCTGTTCCTGGCTGCATTATCCCCCACTACCTGGGCTCTCTCGCCGCTCATAAATGTTCCCTTTAAAAGTATCCCCAGCTACAGTATGGAAGATCGTGATGTATAGCATATTCTAAAGAAAGATTTGCCTCTGTTCAAAAACCTTCCTGACCTCGTGGCCGAAGAAGAACAAAATAATATATTAACAAAAACATGGTTCACTGCCAAAGAAAAGGAGTTCCTGTAAGGACTGAAACAATAAATCTCCTCCGTACTGAACTCCCAGAGGGAGTATGTTGTGTTTCCTCCTGTTCTTTATCAAAGTCCCCAAAATAAGCAGGAATGGGCAGTGACTAGGCACAGTCTCTACACACCTTTTTCCATGGAGTAATTAAGGCCTGCCTCAGAGTGAGAGAGCACTCCCTGCCCAGCTGCGCAAGGGAGAGCTGACAGCACCACCACTACCACCACCAAGCATGAAGCTCCTGGGGATTGCCTTCTTTTTCCTAGCTGTACTCTGTGTTTGCACTGTGGGACGTAAGTTCTTTAGCTTTTTTGGATAGACTTGTCACATTTGTGGAGTGTTTTGTGAGCAAAAGCTTAGCTGTCAGTAGCTGGATGCTTTTTTTTTTTTTAGTGCAGTTATTGAAAGAGTTTGTGTTGGAGGAGAAGAAGGTACTAACTGGTAGTTGAGTTATATGTGTTTTGTGAAAAACTTTCCTGCCATTTTATTTTTGTGACAGCTTTCTTTCTAGGTGTCATGAAGCTCCTCAATCTGAGAGGAGTTAAAAGCAGAGGTATATTTACAAAGGTTTTCTGTTCTGTTTTTCTTCTTTGAAATAAAGCATCTTTTGTAGAGATGGCTTTAAGGGGGAAATTGAAATGTCTGTCAGATTTTGCAAATACTGCTCTTGCAAATCAAATCTATCCTGATGGATTTCCCCAGCACTATGCCAGCAATAAGTTTGGCCAAAGGTATCTCTCAGAAATTATCTTAGTTTTGCCCCCAGTGATATAGGGGCTTACAGCATTTATTGAGTGTCAAATAATGAGGAATGCAAGCCTAAGGGCGATATTAGTTACTGAGCATAATATCTTTTAAAAGTGATTCTCAAATGCACAGTTTTAATCAAACTTTGTGATGTTCATATGGTCACCAAACTACTGTTTTCATTATTCTTTAGCTTGAAAGATTATGCTTTTACAGTGGAATTAACTAGTAAAACCTGAAAGGGTGAGAGAAACTGTAACAAGGGCCAGAGTATCATCATGTCAAAAGATACATTTGAAGTCAAACCTGCTTTTTATCTGTACTTTTGTTTGCTGGTCCTCTGGTGTGAATGCTCATAACCAAAGCTTCCAGACAAATGCCTATAGATAGCCTGTAAGGGATTTTATGAATCAGAAGTTAAAAGGATGGTAATGCTAGTTTAACTGATCTAAAAAAAGTTAATCAACTTTTGCTCAGATTATGTGTTAAAATCTAGAAATGTCTTTTGTGGTGTTGCTTATGCTATTACTTGGGCTCACTGATGTTAGAAAAAAAATAAATCAATAAAGGAGATTAAAAATAAGATTCTGCCAGAGAAAGAACTGCTTTTAAAATTATGTTAAGTAAGTACAAGCCCCGAAAGTCTGTGTTGAGGTACTATTTATTCTCTGTCTGCTACTCCTAGTAAAAATAGCCTTCCTGTCATTGTTAAACCTTTAATTTCACAACTTCTGAAAAGCAAAGTGGAGTTGGATCAAAAGGAGCATATTTAACACAACAGTCCATAAAGCTTATCAGAAAGCAACATGCAAAGGTGGGAGGAATTCTGTCAATTTTATACAATCCTTTCTTTAAAAAGGATTTTTCCTCCTCTGCGTGATATGAACAGGGCAGAACTGATGACAGTGAATAAGCAAATTTCATATAGGATACATTTGCTCTGAACAATTTTGGTTCTGTAAAAGTATTTTTTTAAAAATGCTTTATTGCAAGATAGACATGGTAGTGAAATTCTGTTGGTAAATTCACATTATAAAATGAAGCATACGTGTGGGGAAATCTGGAGTATGTCTCTGAAAGTAAAACAACATAATCTGGTCAAGCTTCCTTCAGGCTACCCCATGCATCACCTGTTAAGACAGAAGCAGTTTTATTGTCCGTTACATGAGGATGGACCAAAGTCTTTGGATTTCCACTGTTTGTGATCACTAAAGTGTCCTGGACATCTGGGCTGTAATGGCAGGATCTTATAATCTGAAGAGAGGAATGGATGGTAAGGAAGGTGACACCAGTCTCCCTTTTTTGAGCGTTGGAGACAGCAGTAAGACATTTCTCCAGTTGCTTAGAAACACTTTTAGTA